>PVJD01017681.1:0-16805 GCA_004026545.1 Mormoops blainvillei | reverse complement strand
GAAGGAAGGAAGGAAGGAAGGAAGGAAGGAAGGAAGGAAGGAAGGAAGGAAGGAAGGAAGGAAGGAAGGAAGGAAGGAAAAAAGTCTGATTATGAAACAGTTAGCATGGTCTCGCCCTTCCTCATTTCTCCCTTCAAAATTCATTAAACACCCTGGAAGTTATTCAACACACCATGATAAAATGCCCTCCGAAAGCTTAAAAGAAGAAGACAGACTGGCTGGGACTTCCAAACTGGAGGAAAGACAACATGAGGCGTTCCTTGGGTTTTCTTTCATCTTCCATGAATCCCTGCACCGAGCAACAGAGAGACCTACAACATTACATTGTCAAAAGGCATCATAATCATAATCACAATCATAATTATAAAAGCAAGAAAAGCCCATTCTCTCAATCCACCTGCAGCAACAGAACAGTGAGGCCCCAGGCCATCCCAGCCCTGTTGTCCCCAGCAGGCAGATCTGTCTGATGGTAATCGAGGCAACAGTGAAACCCTGTGTCTTTGTAGTTCCACCCAGTGATTCTGTGCTTTCCCTGAAGGTAACTCAGTAACATTAGGGAGTGCAGAAAAGCACCTTCTTACTGTGGCAGATGGCACCAGTAGTGTTTGAGCAAGACCCCAGCAGTGGTAGAAGAACAAAGCAGATGAACAGCATTAGCATTAGAAGGGGTTGGAAACTTTTTTTCCCATTTGAGTGCCAGTGATGGACTGAATGTGAGTCTGTTTAATGGCACAGCTGCTACAAAGTCTGGTAAGCAGGTGTTTTTGGTCTGAGACTGCCAGTGGCCATTGCAATGTGCATTGCTGTGGAATTGCTTAGGCCTATATAACTGCTGTCATTCTTACCTTTCCAATCTGGAGAATTAACCTCCTCATGTTTCTGACCCCAAAACAGCTGTTGTTAGTTCAAAAATGTGTGCCTTTAGGGACCTAATTAGGATAAGTGTCTGCTTTTTCAAGAAACTTGCTTTCCTCAACATTGGACTGTGCCAGGCACGCCTTGATTAGAATTTTTTTCTGCTCTTTTTTTTTTTAATGGAAGTAAATTAGGCTCATTGTGTTTCTCCTTCTATGGTTCTACTGCTTTTAGGGTAACGTTACCAGATAAAGTACAAGACGCCTGGTTAATTTAAATTCAGATAAGCAACAAACAATTTTTTAGTACAGTATGTCTCATTCAGTATTTAGGGAATATTTATAATAAAAATTTTTCATTCTTTACCTCAAATTCAATTTCAACTTCAATGGGTGTTTGTATTAGGACTCTCCAGAAAAACAGAAAATATATTTTAAAGGAAGATCCAGCCAAGATAAGACATACTGAAGGAGGCATATATGATTTATTGAAGAATGAGCTCACATGCTTGTGAATGTTGTAAGTCCAAAATCTGTGGGGTAGGTCAGTAGACTGGAGACCCTGAGAGGAGCCAGTGTTGCAGTGCAAGTTCAAATGCCATCTGCTGTCAGGATTCCTTCCTTCTCAAGGACGTTCATCTTTTTTATAAAGGCCTTCAACTGTTTAGATGAGACCCACCCACATTATGGAGTGCAATCTGCTTTACTCAGTGTTAACCAATTTAAATGCTAATCTCATTCAAAAACACCCTTACAGAAAAACGGAACATAATGCATAGTCACATATTTAGGTACTGCGGCCCAGTCAATCTGACACAGAATTAGCCATCAGAGTTTCTTTATTTTTATTTGTTAAATCTGTCAACCCTATTTTGGCAGTCTAAACTGAGTTCCTAAGAGTTTCAGTTGCTCATTTAGTTGATCATTTTTTTCTTCAACAATGTAAAACTATTACTATTTACTAATACTTTTTTATTTTTTAGTTTTTTTATTGCTTTTGGACTCAAATATTTGTTTTCTAACATATTTACCTAAATTTTATCTCCCAAATAAGAAATATGAAATTGGTAAGTTGTAAAGTCTTTCAAAATCCTCCATTATTCAAAAAAATAATATTTATTCCCATCTTCTGGGATTGGATAGCTCCGTTTAGGAAGAAACCTCGTGAAGTGAGTATCAGACTGAAGCTTAAATTTGGTCTTTTATTGTTCTGCTTTTTTTTCCCTGTAATATGCCTTATTTAATATGCTTTATCTTTGCTGGATCTTCCTTTAAAACACTAATTCTATAAATTTCTGGGATGTTTCTTAAGGGCAAGACAATACCTGTACCCTTACCTCTAATGATGTTAGCATCTGGAACTCACCTAAGAATGATTTAAATATTTTTGTTGGCTTTCTGCCTTCCACCCTTAGATTTGTCCAGATTTTTTGGATACTTGGTAGAAGTTTTTGTTGCCCAATTGCTATTGCACTGGACTCTTCAAACACAGCTTGGAAAGACCACAGCACCAATAGTTTCCTGATTCTGACCTATCTCTGGGATTCATTCTAGATTGTTCTCTGAAATCCCTTTTCTGCTTTGGTTCGATTTCTTTAGGCTCCAGTCACAGCTGTTAGACTTGGTAAAGCTGAAGCAGCTTTTGCTTTTCTACTTGCCTTTTTAGGGTTAGTCAGAGCTGGGTCTGTTCACTTCTTTTTCATATTTGTTTCTCTCCACTTTCAAGATCCCAATTTCTATTTCATATCCCATAAAAATCTCAAGATTTCTCCTGAGGAAATCTCTCTTTTCCTTAAAAGTCAGCAGTCAGTTTTCTTTTATTTTGTTTTTATTTTTCTGTTTCTTCTGTTCTGATAATAAAACTGAAGCCTGCCTCTTTTTAATACCAGTCTGATTCCTTCTGGTTGCTGTACATAAACTTAGTTCTTAAGAGCCAAGTGCTCAAAACACAGTCTTTGTTATTTCTTTTCATAAGTCTTTAGGTATACAATAATTTCAATGACTTTTACTATCTTTTTCAATTTCACCTAGGAGAGGGCAGATTCTTTTCACTGTAAAGGCTCCCTATTTCTTTTCATTTATTTATTAATCTAACTCATCACTCTTCTATGGGCACATCCACAGAGAAAGATTCCTGAATTATAAGGCCATGAACAGTGCTTATGTGCTTATCCAGCTCAAAGCTCAAGATCATGGAGCAGTAATTCAAACACTGTGGCCAGCATCTGTTAAGGTCAGCAGGATCAAGGCAATGTTGATAAAACAGTCCCATCTGTGCAAAAACAACCACTTGCTTAGAAGTAAATCTGCTGTAAACCACCGTAAACCCACAAGTCAAATCCTGCACGACCCACTTGCTAAAACTGAAAGCCCATAACCATATGCGCTGCTCCCATCAAAAACTTCAACAGTTACTTCAGGCACCAAACTCTACTTTTTCTCTGTTTATGTTTATGACTTGTAAAACTGATATTGGAGAATGTGGTTCAATTGCATGGCTACAATGGTCTTAAGATTGAGCCCATCTAACCCCATTCGCTGGGCTCTGCTGCTCTATGATTGAGGCCTTGGTGGGCAAAAATCAAATGATTCCAGGTAGACTCCAATCAGATAACTCCTTCTACACCCATGGAAAAAAGATTGGAGCAAGAGCCCAAGAAGTGTAGGGAAAATGCCCCCTCATGGAATCCTGAGAAGTAAGAAACAAGTCTGAGTCCTCCTACAACACTGCTATGGCACTTATCACCATGCAACAGCTCTTGGGGGCTCAATCTGCCGTGATATGTGTTCACATCAATGCCTAGAACATCTGTCCCAGAATGAAAGGCCAACCCAGAGAGCTTATTCTGATAAAACTTGCATGCCCATGAAGCCTCATAGCTCCATTAAGATTGTCCTATGATAGTTTAATTTAGTTTTCAACCCTCAGTACTTTCTTTGGCTGATGCCACCTCTCTGGTACCTTACAAAATTGACTCCCCGTCAAAAGCCTTGATCCAGAATGACTTCCAAACGATGCCACAGAAAGCACAAGCTCTATCTAGAGCTGCCATTAACTAAATCCACAAGAAGCCTCCCAAAATTTGAGAATCCCTCTGGTTCTCCTATCTTTTTGCTCCCCAGGGACACCAAGAAAAGTATACAAAATTTCTAGAACCTTTTCTTATCCCTACAACTAAACCATTGCATTCTACACATTCCTGTATAATTAAGACTTTGAACAACCATATTTCATGACATAATTAAGTACAACCATGTTTTTGTCTCCCTCTGTACATTTAAAGGAGGATAACCTTCCCCAGCCCCTGATGTCATTGGCTTACTTGTAGGGAACAGACAGCCCTGTGTTTGCTGTAAGTCTCAAAACATAGCCTCAGTTTTGTCATTAGATATGTCAGTCCAAATTTTGATCAATGATTTAATCTTCATTAGTGTTTTAAAGGAAGATTGAGCAAAAATAAAACTCATTAAATAAGACATATTACAGGGAAAATCATACAGAACAGTAAGAGATCAAATCCAGGCTTCAGCCTGATGCCAATTTCATGAGAAACTTCTTCCTCGGTGGGGTTATCCAATCCCAGAAGATGGGAATAAATATGAGTTTTTTGAATTATGGAGAATTTTGAAAGACTTAGAACTTGATTTCATAACTTTCATATGGAAGATAAAATTTAGGTAAATGACTTAGGAAAAAAACATATTTGAACTGATAGTATGTTCCTATAGTATGAAGTACAGAAAGTCTTTGCAGCAATAATTTGTAAAGTCTGCTTTTAAGTTCATTTATATTTCTTTATAACAAATGTCCAAAAAGTAGGCATTGTGTTGTTTTATTTTGTATGAGTTTGAATATCTCAGTGTCCAGTGCAAAGCTAAATAACCTCCTTTTTAATTTTAAAAGCAAAAATATATGACTTGTGCCATTGGCTGCATGTCTCAAGAGTGAATAATGTTACCTGTCTGCTGCAGGGTCACCACGCACCAGGCTTTCTCAAGAACACATTTTCCCCTGTAGTATTTGAGATGTCACAGGCCTACCAGTTTACTGTCAGGCGAGATAGGACGCGTCAATAAGTTCATCAGTTCTCACTTCCTTCTTTTGGAGCCAAGCTCTGCAGATGACAGTAAACATGACAGCTTTTGTGATCGGCCACATTTTTGCTGGCATCCTGTGATTAATAATACTCTGGCTAGACAGTATTATCAGGGCTAATCCATGGTGGAGTAATCATCCCCGCATCATCAGCCACAAAATGATTTTTAAGCTTTTTCTCAGGCTTTTTTTTCAGATATTTCTCCCCTTCAGCCAAACTCTTCACTAAACTTGTTATAAAATTAATTGGGAAGGTGAAAAAGGGACAAGAGATTATTAAAGGCTCAGTCTTTAATTCTTGACAGAGGGGTAATGTTTACCAACTTCTAAGAACCATAATATGCACTGAAGGATATAGTCAAGACTCAGTGTGATAGAGAGGTGAACTTAAATATATACAAAGGTTGCAAAAATGTTTTTAATTGAATATACCATAATAGCACCTTGGATAATTGATATTGAGATGAATATTTCTGATAACATGCAAAATGTAGACAGAATTCCAGACGTAGTACAATATGTACTTAATAGCCACAATGCCTTTTTGCATTAAAAAAAAAAATCAATGAGTCAGAAAAGGGTGAGCAGTTTTATGACTAGCCATTATCCAGGCATGTTTTCCTCTCCTAGGATCAATTGCAGTGTTTATGATAAAGACATAATTTATATTTCTGGTGCTGTGTATTATCTACACAATCATTAAGCAAAGTTCGTGAGGTGTCCTGTCCCCTGGCTCACTGATCCATCTGCATGGACTCCAGCCTTCAGTTATTTAATGCTCTTTAGTTCTTGTGAGATCCAGGAACACGGAAAACACCAAAGCTCTTAAATGAATCTTACCTCAGTTTCACACATCACCTTTCATTTTTATCTCTTTCTGATTTATTTTATCTTGAAAAGTCTCATGAAAATGAGTCTCTCCTGGCAGTGTTTTTTAAGATTAATGGTTAAAAAACAGATGATTGGCTTTCTTTGTTTAATATTTCATGACAAAGGCAAATAAATCTTTTTTTACTTTGTTTCATAAAGTTTGGTGCTCTGTTTTTATATTTTGATGTTAAATCTACATGTTTTAGATAAAATTTTAGAGGGGACTATTAGAATTGGGGAGGTTATTTTTATTTTTCAATTGTACTTGTTAGCTAGTTTACTTAAGAATGGGATAACTTTAGAGTTTTTTATGCTATCCTACTAGTTACATATATACATGTGTTATCAAAGAATAAATTTAAATCTCTGATCTATAAAAATTCTTCAACAGGCTACATAATTGTTGCTTCAAATTCTCAAAATTGTGTAAATACATGTTTGAAAGAATGTATACACAATATATATACACTTAGTAAGTTAACACATTAACTTTATTTTGAGCCTTGCCATTTAGCTAACATAAAAATATTTATAGTAAAAGGCTATCAACATAAAAGGATAGATATAGAAAATCATGCCTTGACTTAATTCCTTCTTTATTTTATTGAAATATGTTCCATTTCTTTTCTACACTTGAAACAGTAAAGGATTCGGTCAGTGTTTATAGGTATTCTAGATTACAAAATACATAAATCAACAAAGTAAATACCTTTAAGAATTTTATATCAGAATTGATGTGCTTTCTTGAAACAGATTAAGAAAATCTGTGGCCAAACATTTTTCCCTTTTGAATCCCTTCCAGGAGGCAAAAAGATAACATTCAAAGCTAAGTCACAGTAAACGTATTAGTCTTATAAATAAGGTTTTTTCTTTTTTTTCCTTTCTCTGGTGCTAATTTTTTTTTTTAACTTAAAACCACTTTGTACCTATCTTTTACCATAAGCCTTCTCAAACTCTTCTGTGAAGGAGATAAAGAAAAGAATAGTAAAATAAAATTCTTCTTTTTTTGCACTTTACCCATTAGGTCAGTGAGCATTTACCAAGCCCTTGTTATGTGCACAGTTTGCTGCTTTTTTTTTTTAAATTAGGCATTCTATGAAACTCTTCTCATGTTAAGGAATAATCTATCCTCTTCGAAAAGCAAAAATTTCAAATGAAAAATCAACCAGATAATCATTTTTTCCTACATACAAATATCTAAGACTTTATTTATATTTGATAATTTAGAAGATTTTTACAAATAAACATACATTAACATTTTTAAGGCAAAAAAGAAAATAAAGTACACTTTATGAGCATTTGAAAGCCATTTTACAAATTGTAGAATTATTAAATTGAGTAAATCACCATAATTTTGACTTTGGGCAACTTTAATTTCTCTCAGCCTCCATTCCCTCCACTATAGAATGAGAAATATGTTACTACTTTATAATTGCTTTTGTTGTTGTGAACTTTTAGTGTTATAGAATGACTTTTGTGCAAAGATCGTTCATGGCTGTTTGCAATTTCAAATTGATTTTTATTTTATAAAATTTAAATTTTTCACTTAAACCTACTTTTTCAGTATTTTAAAAAAATTGAACATACAACTCTTATTTTATTTACAAATCTGGTAAGTTTTAAAATCACCTTAAAATTAATTATTGAAAAACTTCATTAAATTTTTAAAAATATTTTCATTTTAGGCCCTGCCAGATAGCTCAGTTGGTTAGAGCATCATCCTGTTAGCCAAGGTTGCAGGTTCATCTCCGGTCAGGTCACATACAAGAGTCAACCAATGAACTCTTCAATAAGTAGAACAATAAACTGATGTCTCTCTCTCTCCCTCTCTCTCTCTCTTCCCACCCCCATTCTCTCTCATCAATAAATAAAATTTCCATTTTCTTCATAAATGTAAAACATTTTTTCTTTATTACACATTTTATGTTCTCATGTAATAAGCAAAACCATCCCAAGGACTAAAGCCACCGTTGCATATCTAATCAGTTAAATGTATAAATGTAGTAAATTTCAAGGTTTCTTAAGCTTTACAATACCAACTAAACTACATTTTTCAACTAAACCTCACAACTCAGTCATTCATTTCTCATTTCATTTGGAATTCCATGCTTTTATGCCCTAGCATGTCAAATTCTTTTTAATATTATTAACATTTTAATATCATTTATAAATTTTTGTTACATTACACTCAAAAGTATGAACAGAAAGTAGTTTTCTCATGATCTCAATGTTTAATCTGTAAACTGCCCCAGAATTAGAAAGACACCTTTACCCACTTCTTCATACACATTTTATACCATTGCAATAACCCCAAACCTTAGCATTATAACAACCAAGGTTTATTTTTCACATCATTGCATATTGGCTGGGGCTCTTCTCTGCCTTCTCTTTATTCTAGAATTTAGAAAGAGAAAAAGGGGCCTATATTTATGATTTACCATAGAAGGCAAATTATAATGAAAGCACAGCCTGGCTTAAAGCGGCCCCTTGGGTTGTATACTGTTACCCAAAGTGAGTCACATGACCTTGGCTAACATCACTGGAGATGGAAGTATGGCCCTCCCATAAGCAGAAGTACCCACAGGAGGAGCCCGACAGTATAAGGAAATGTTTCAAAACTATTGATCAATCAACATGTTTTCATAGCACATGGTCATATCATTACCTAATTATTTCTTATGAGAATTTTCAGCCTAAATACTCAGGCTTCGGCTCTCTTCCTTCAGTCATTTCTTTACTGCAAGACTGAATGCTAAATTCTTCTCATGCTTTGTCAGGCCCTGCAGTCATGTAAAATGACCTAAGACTTCAACACAGTAATGTAAATGGCAGCATCTATGCATCCTTAGTGAAGACAGGTAGGAATACATTGTTTTCCTATTCTCTTGTTTCCAACTTCATCCTTCCTGCTCCATTTTGCTTGTGTAGTTTGTTTTTTTTCAGGCTCAGTCATCTAAAGCTAAATCATTCACATAGACATGTATAAAGGAATTTTGCTGTTCTATTGTCAGTTAATCTGAGTTCCAGTCATTTTGGCTTCAGAAACATAGTCTTACTTTCACCATCACTAATATCTCTGACTGCTCCAGAAATTATAATTATATTCATTTAGCATTTTAGTTCGGACTTTTTAGAGGCTAGATGACACTCTTTTCTCATATTAAACTAATTTTGACAATAAGCAACCTGCAAGTCTCTTTCATATATGGTTTTACGCAACATTTCATTTATCTTTTATGAATTGGTTTACTATTTTTTTAAAGATGCAAGAATAATCTGTTAGCCAGGTTATAGAAGGAAAGAAAGCCAGGCAGAGGGGTTTAGATTTAATGATGTAGGAAATAGCAAATAATTGAGTTTCCTGAGGCAGGAAATAAGAACACAGCATGGTGTCAATCAATATCAAAGATATGGGATTTGATGTCAGATCATCCTCAGTTGGAACCCTGTTACCATCAATATGACCTTAGTATTTTCATCTAGTAATGAAGATCACTACCTACCACATGAGACTGTCCTTTCTACTGATTCAACATGTTCTGGATTCCTACTTTGTACTAGATGTTGATGAACAAAACAAACTCAGTTCTTGATCTTGTTATACTCACAGTCTAGGGACAGACAGAAAATTAGAAGCAAAGAGCAAATTAGTAATGAACAATTGTGGTTAAGAGCTCAGAGAGAAAGAGAACACGTGTAGGGAACTGGAGTTTCTGTCTTTAAATTCATTAGTCAGGGAAAGCCTCTCTATAATGGTGACGTTGATGAGGAGTAAATGAGAAAAAGATTCTGTAAGCTGTTGCGGGCCCTTCCATATCCTGTTGACCCCTTAACATCTGGTATGTGTCCATGGCGTCTAAGTGCAGGCACTGTCAAATCTGCCTCATCACCTTCATTCATCTTGTGGTCAGTGTACAGGGGGAGTGAATGTCTCCAAGTGCAGCCTTCCGTCACTGACAGATGGGCGTCTGTCAATAAGTAGCTCACCTTCCTCCAGTTCTACTGGCTCACACTCAGGGTCCCCAGCAGGATAGAGCCTTAGTTGCCCAGAGTAGTAATTGCTTCATTACACACCCATTACTGGCTCCCTTTCCTTCCCTGTTTCACCACTTTTCTCTTCTACTGTTTTTCCTAGAATTGCCTTTTCAGTAAAGTATTTATTTTCAAATCTTGTCTTAATCGGTTTGTTGCAGCGTAAAACCAACCTGAGAGAAATATCATCTCTAGTCACCTACGATAATATCTGGAATAAAATACACACTCAGCAAATGCTAGATCTCTTTTTACCCCCTTCTTCCCCTGAGTGAAACATGCATGATGAAAAAGTTTTAGGAAGTCATCTGTAGACTATATTATAGTCTCGGAGGTAGTTGAAGTTAGAGTCCTAGAGGCCACTGAGGAGGCCGACTGTTGCTTTAGAACTGACTAAAGCAATAAAGACCCAGACAGGCCAAGGTGAGGTGCCAGTACAATTTAGTTACAATGGCTCATTTATGACTCTCTTGTATCCCCCACTAGGTATTGTATACTCTCCTGGACCATGTGGTTCTATAAGTGGTGGTCTAAGAGGGTATATTGGTGTCATAAAGATACCCCTGGGTAAAAAAGAAAAAAAATTATATATACTATTAGGTCAATAAAAGTAGATAGGGAGATTGGCAAAGTGTTCTGTGAAATAAGCCAGAGTTTCCCGGGTCTCCTGCTCTTATCTGTCATACCTGACCTACCAGGTAGCAGTAACAGGGAAAATATACAAGGGCCTCTGATTTCCATCAGGACTCTCAAAGTCACTATATATATGATATTGTTTCTTCTTCATGGAACTTCATTTTAAGGGTGTATTTTAACATAACTTTATCCTTCATGTGAAATGTTTTTTCTTAGCTACTAACATTTTTAATTAATGTTATTGGGGTGACATTGGTTAATAAGATTATATAAATTCCAACTGTACATTTCTATCATACATGATCTGTATATTGTACTGTGTGCCTACCACCCAAAGTCAAAAATCTCATTCCATCACCATATAATTGACCCCCTTTACCTTTCACTCCCCCTAACCCCTTCCCTCTGGAAACCACCATAGTATTGTCTGTATTTGAGTGTTTGTTTGTTTGCTTGTCTGTTTGTTTGTTTTTATTATATGTTCATTTGCTGCTTTCAGTTTTATATCTCACATATGAGTAAAATCATATGGTTCTTAACTTTTTCTGTCTGACTTATTTTGCTTAGAATGATATTTTCAAGGTCTATCCACCTTGTTTCAAATGGCACTATTTTATCTTTTCTTATAGCTGAGTATAATTCCATTATCAGGGTCTGGCACAAATAATGCCCCCTTTTTATTACAAAATCTTTTATTACCCAATCATAAACATGTAGTTCTGTAAAATGATATCACACTCAAGGACACCATATTACATTTTAGGTGAAATGTTCACATTAAAACTATAAATTATTATACCCACATTATTACCCTACCAACCACACTCAAGCAGGCATTACTTCTGCCATGCTATATATATAGCTCATATCTTTTTCTAATCATCTATCAAAGGACACTTTGGTTGTTTTCCTATCTTGGCCACCATGAGTAATGCTGCAACGAACATAAGAGTGCTTACATGTTTTTAAATTTTCAGGTAGATACCCAGAAGAGAGGTTGCTGGCTCACATGGTAACCCTATTCTTAATTCTTTGAGGAGCATCCATACTGGTTTCCATAGTGGCTGTTCAGTTTGCATTCCCACCATCAATGAATGAGGGTCCCTTTTCTCCACAGCCTCTCCAACACTTGTTACTACTTGTCTTGTTGATAATAAACATTCTAACAGGTGTAAAGTGGTACCTCTTTATAGTTTCTATTTGCCATTTCACTAATAACTAGTGAAGTTGAACATCTTTTCATATATCTGTTAGTAAATGAACAGGACTATATCAAACTAAAAAGCACAGCAAAAGAAACCACCAACAAAACCACCAACTGAATGGGAGGAGAGATTTACAAACAACTCTGACAAAGGTTAATATCCAGAATATATTAAAAACTCATATAACTCAACACCAAACAAACAATTCAATTAAATAATGAGCAAAGAACCTGAACAGACACATCTCCCACGAAGAAATACAAATGGCCAACAGATGTATGAAAAGATGCTCAGCAGCTAACTTTTAAAAATGTCAGTTTTATTTGGGAATGAACACAGTGACAGGAGTTCAACTGAAAGTGTGAAGGAGAGTTGGTTAACCAAGCCCACTCTATGTTCAAGTCTCTCCCATAGAGGATCAAAGTGATACCTGCAGGCACTATTATGTATATATTATGCATAAAAAATATATATATAATATAATATGTTTTATATAAATAAATTTTATAAATATATATTATGTGTGTGTGTGTATATATATATATATATACACACATAACATAAAATCAAAGTTAAGTTAAAACAATGTGCTTGCTATATAAGTGCATTTTAAAGTTAAGTCCTCCTTGCCCTCTTTTCCAACTCATTTTCCACTTCTAAGCTAGTCTTTAATGGACATTCTGAAGTCTCTACTGAATCTTAGAAATTTAATAAATTAACTTTTTACCAGGGCCTACAAGGTTCTATCTATTACCAATCTATCCTTAGGCGTTCTCCTTCATGCTGACCAGGCTCAAGCACTCTGGTCATCATTCAGGTCTTCAAAATATACCACATACCTTAGTGTCTTTTTGGATGTCATTCCTTCTCCTGGAATTTTCTTATTAGCTGCTTATATAGATAGGTCTCTGATTTTTGAGTGCCTACTTAAATGAGGTATTCCCTGACAACCTTATCTGAGAAGATGTATCAGTTAGCTAGTATTAAGATAATACTGCATAACAAACAATAACAAAAATCTCAGTGGCATGTAATATTGAGGATGTATTTAGCCCAAATGTCTGATGACCTCTCAAGCCAGGCTGGGCCTCATTCAGTGGCTATACTAATCTCATCTGTGCTTGTTCATGTCTGCAGGTCAGTTAGAGGCCAGCAATATAAGGTGTTACTGCTGTGTAACTCTGCTCCATATAGCTCACATCTTCCAACTAGGTCCAGTGGGCTAATCCAGAAGTGTACATTTCATAGCCCTTATATATGACGGAGGTGTAACTATATGAGCAGAAACATATGAGGCCTTTTAAGGCCTAGGCTCAGAACTGGTCTATTATGTTGGTCAAAGCAAATCATAGAGCCCAAACTCAACATCAGTGGTAGACTACTCCCTTGGAAATGTGGTGGGTGGAAAGGGAATATTTCTGAACTATAATCCAATTTACTCTGTTATTCCAGTTCATAGTACTCTATTTTCTTCAAAGCAATTTTTTTGTGTGTGTTCAATTGTCTAGTGTCTGTCTTGCCCATGAAGCTTTGTTTTTGACAAGAAAGAAATAATAGACTATACTGTGGTAGCAAATGAAACCCCAAATATCAACAGTTTGATACAATAAAAGTTTATTACTCTCTCCTGTCACAGTTCAATGCCTATTGGGAGGCTCTCCTCCATTATAGATATAAAAACTGGATCGCACAGCCTACTCTGGGGAAGGAAGGACCAAAAGGTCTAAGAGATGACTTCTCTCAGGACCAAACCTAGAAGTGGTTTCTATTACTTTCACCCACCACTGTCCCAAAGTCATTCACATGGTCCTAATCTAGCTACAGTAGGAGGTAGGGGCAAAGAAACGCAGTCTTCTTCTGTGTTCAGGAAAAGGAAATGGTGTGGTGAACATACAGCTTTGTTTCTACTGAGACTGTGACGTCTTTAATGGGAAGCTGTGTCACAAGCACCACAGTGCCTGAGAAAAAGAAGCTCTTTATTTGTTCAATGAATGGATGAGTGATGCCTTACTCCAAAGTTAGTTTTTTCACCTATAAAAAGAGATAAATGATACATACCTAACAAAACTATTTTAAAGGATGAAGTAATCTCTATGATAGAGTTTCATAGGAAAGGTGCGCCATTTGGGGGTTTTTCTTAGTGTATGACTTCTGTCTCAAAAGTGCATAGGAAGCATTGTTATTGAGTATGAATCATTGTGAAAATGAGGAAAACATTTTGATTAATGCAAATATGTATGCAGGTATATAAAGCATATCTTTAATTTTCATTTCTTAAGATAATGGTAGAGAATACCATCTAAAAAAGAGTCAAAACAGGAGTCCTAGGGCACAGGGAGGCAGCAGACATGGACCCATCTAGCCCAGAGTCTTCACCTCAACTGCAGGGCTTCTCTTGCCAGCACAGTGCAGGCCAAGTAGTTCTGTATTTATCCATTCTTCCCCACTCCCTGCAGAGTGTAGGGGATTTGGAGAGGTGAGTAGTTGTACAAGGAACAATAAAAGCCTTATAATGATAATGATCTAAAAAAGGCTCTGCCATTTTTTTAATTCTGTCCTTATAGTAGCCTTAAGGTAAAACACACAGAGCAGAAACTTAAGAAATCTTTGTTTTTGAACAAAATGTATAAAATGCTTGGGGCATCTGAGGTGCTAACTGATCACTTGGTCAGAAGCCTGTCATGAAACCCGAGGTGGTTCTGAGTGGCCCTCCTCCAGGCTCCCACGGTATATTCTGAACGCCTCTTTTATATCCCATCACAGATTATGTTTAAATTTGCTTTGGACCTTTGCACCTCAAAGATAAGTTCTTCTAGGGATTTATTCTTATTGTATCTCAGAGCCCTCACAGGCTACATACGCAATGGGAGTCTTTAGTCTCATGTGAGGAATTCTGTCTTGCCCTCTAGCTTCTAAAAGGTCTTCCTATCTGGACTTCATATCTGCCTTTAAATTTAAATGACTTAGAGTGCATACTTTCAAGACCACTTTTCCTTCACCCACATCTCACAGATGCAGGGTTGAGTGTATGGTCTCCTGCTTCCTGGGAAGCCCTTCTACTTTAATTCTGTAGGATGGCACCTGCATGCATTTTCCGAAGATACTGGTGACCTTCTGAACGTAGTAGACTCTCACTTGCTAAGGATGACTGTTGTGAAATTACTTCTAAAACAATGGCCAGAATATATATTTAAAATTTCTCCCAAATTTATCATTCAAACTAAATATATTGTCTATCATAACTCTTGCTTGAGTTAATGCTTATCAAATTCCTTTGATATACACTGCCTATACTTCATTAGCTCTAGAATATTATAGCATCAAATAGTCAATGATTATTAGTAACCATATCACAAAAACATGAAGAGAACATTAACCATGAGATAGAGCTAAAGTTTTTAGCCAATCCAGTATCTATTTCAAAGCATTCTCGACACTTCAAACCCCCCAATTTTTTTTATTTGTGCAGTAGTTGGAAACCTAAATCTAAAACTTTAGTATCATCACAAGTGCCCACCGTGCCCTCTGGATTCCATAGGTTAATTTTAATGAACATTTAAACACATGCATTAGACAATCTCATTTAATTATAATTAAGATACGAAGCTGGGAGCTATAGTGCTTGGCATCCAAATCTGGCCTGTTCACTGTGTAGCCGCAGTTCAAGTGCTGCAGCAACACTTGTTAAACCTTGCAATGTCTACAGAGTGATAAACACTGATTAGAAGCATATTTGAACAGGTCCTTGTACCTGAGAGTTCATGTTTTAAGTAGGAACTTATACCTTAAGGACTTTTCATAGGTATTTTCTACTTTCTAGTAGCAGGTAAAAGAGGCAGGTCAAACCGAGGTTAAATACAGCCTGCATCACAGAAGGATATGGAAAGTACAGGAGGGAAACAGCTGCAATAAGGAGGGCAAGCAAGTGAGAATTAGCATCCACCCAACACATACAATCAACGAGGTTTGTGTGTGTGCATGTGTGCGTCATTTGCATGCAATTAAGGACTGGGCGAGGAGGTTATTTTCAAGGGCGTTGACTGAAAAACTAGAAACCAGCAGTACCAAAAATCAAGCATGGCCCAAGGCGAGGAAACTTTCCAAAGGCTTTCAAACAATGCTTCCATTTATAAGTCCTCCCAATAAGTCTTTTAAAATGGACTTTGTTGCAGAGTGCCAGGAACTATAGCTTGGACCTTGATAGCACTGAAAATGACACGAATATTTTTTGAACATATTAAGTTATTTAGTAAAAGGGAACCATCAAGGCTGGTATGTTCATCTCTGTTATAACTGAAAGGTTCTTTTTCTCCCCCTTTAAAATTAGCCTTAAGAATATGATGTTACCTGAACTAAGTATATTAGGTATCTTATAGAAGAGAACTAAAACACTGTATAAAAGATTGTCTTCCTAACATTATCTTCCTTTTCTGAATGGTGTACATGTCACACTAGCCAGAGCAAAAGGTCCAGTTCCAGGGATTGCAAAGAACAAAAGGAGGTCTAACATAACTCTATATTATACTACAATAATATAACTAAAATTAGTAATATAACTATTACTATAATAGTATAATATAGTATAGTATACTACAGTATAATATAGCATAGTATAATAGTAATAATATAATAATACAACAATAATAATATTTTATTGTTCTAAATTGAGACTTTTTTTATACTACATTGAATAGAGAATCTACCTGAAAGTGAAAAAACACTTTTTATTTTCAACAAAATAAGATAAGACAAGATTACTATAATTTATTTGTAACTATATATCACTTTCATGGGTATTGAAATAATATATTTAGGCTTTTAATTTCACTTATTATAATAAAACAATATAATAACAAATAACCTTTCCCCTAAAGGGAGTGCTTGGCTGTTAAGAACTGTTAAAGAACAGAAATTCAGATTTGAAGATCTAATTGGCTTTATTGGGCAATTCCTAAGTCAAGGAGCATCCCATCTAGTAAACAGAGAGTTGCTCCAAGAAGCTGTAACATATGAAAGGCTTTTATAGGTAAAAGCTAGGCAGGACAAGAATGTTATAAACAAAAGAAAAAAAGGAAAGAAGAAAGAAAGAAAGAAGAAAGAAAGAAAGAAAGA
>PVJD01017680.1:0-16808 GCA_004026545.1 Mormoops blainvillei | reverse complement strand
TCTGGGGCGCAAAAATGACAGGCTGCTTTGTACGTAGGTGGTGCTTTAGGGCTGGCTCCTTAGAGGAAATAAGACTTGAAGTGACAAACAAACAATCAGGGATATAAGTTGAGCCACCTCACTATGACAATTGATATGATGTGGGGAGATAATGAATTTTTCAGGATATTAGAAATAAAGTTTAGTTATTCAGTGAGTATCTATTGGGTGCACGCTAGTAGCAGGTACCGGGCTGGGAATATAGCAAAGCAAAACATACCAGGCCCCTGCCAGCAGGAAGCATGGAAACCCTCTCACTCTACTGCAGAGAGGCTGACAATGAACAACCAAAGGCGGAGGACATGAGCCAGTGACGGCAGGAGGGGAAAAATAGAGCAAGGGTCATAGGCAGTGCTGGGGGGACGGCACGGGGTGGGGAGAGGGGCGAGCAGGGAGGGGCTGCTATTTTATAAAGCTCAGGGAAGGCCTGCCTGAGGGGTAACATTTGGACAACAACGAAAAGGAAATGCGCCGGGCAGGCCTCGGGGAAGGGCCATTCAGGGAGAGAGCGGAGCGAACGCAAAGGCACTGGGGCGGAGCGTCGGCAAGTGAGAGCGAGGAGACCAGAGAGGCTGCGGCGGAGTCGGGGCCGAAGACGGGGCGGCAGCTGGGGTCGGGGGCAGGTCATGTGGGACTCTGGCCGCTGCCTGTTTGGGGATTTTATTCTGAACAAGAAAAGGAGCAATTAGAGCAGCGATTTCCAAACTTTTCTATCGTGGCACACATAAACTAACTACTAAAATTCTGTGGCACACCCAAAAATGCCAATCTAAGAAAAACAACAGGTATAATTTTGATAGATTATGAGAAAAGAAAAATATTAGTAATTACCTACCCTTTCTGCTGTAAAGTGACTTTTTAAAAAATTAGGTGCCTATACTTGTATAGAGGATTTCTGGAACTAAAACATGAAAAATCAGATGCAAACTTACTATGCTGTGTGACCAGTAAGCTCCAACTCTGTTATATGACAGCTATTGTTGTGTTGGCTCTTGTCGTTGCTTTGATGATCTAAGGGAAAAGAGGTCAGTGCCCCTGACTGCATAGGCAGGTATGGCACGTTTTAAAAATTCTTGCAGCACACCAGTGTGCCATGCATACTGGTTGAAAATCATTGCATGAGGGAATTTTGAGAAAGGTGTGACCTGATCTGACTTCCTTTGAAATGGTCACACTCCAGCTGCTCTGTGGGGAGCGTCGTGTGTAGGGGCCAAGAGCAAGAGCACGGAGACCATCTGAGAAGTTATTATGACGAAGGAAGGAGCCGATGGTGGCCTGGGAAGTGAGGGTGAGAAATGGTCAGGTCCTGGGTATACTTTGAAGATAAAGCCAACAGGATTTGCTGAAATATTCACTGAATGAGAGAGGGAGAGAGTACAGTCCAAGGTTTGGGGCCTGATCAACAGGAATGATGGAGCCGTCAATTACTGAGATGGGAAGACTGGGGGAGGAGAAGGTTGGGGGCTAGGGTGGAGGTGGTGGCAGCAGGAGAGGTTTGGGGCAGGTTACGTTTGCACATCTATCAAATATGCAAGTGGCTATGTCAGGGGGGCAATTGGGTATATGATCTGTAGCTCAGGTGGAGATCTAGGCAGAAAGTCTAAACTTAAATCCATGAGACCACAGGAGATTACCTTGGAAGTACATGTAAATAAGGAAGAGGTCTGAGGACTGAGCCCTAGGACCCAGAAAAGTTGGAGAAGTAAGGATGTTGAGGCTCCGGAAAAGGTGCCTGGGAGGAGTGACAATTGAGGTAAAATGAATAAACTCTATTTTATATACATGTTCTTGCATATATTGAGAAAATGGATTGAACCAGCACTTCCTGTCCCATAAAATCATTCCCATAGAGAGATTGCTGGTGTCACTCCTTCAGGCCTTTGAGAAACTTGAGTTGCAAATGCTAATATTAAAAATGTGCCCACCGTGCCCTGGCTGCTGTGACTCAGTGGATTGAGTGCTGCCCTGCGAACCAAAGGGTCAGCGGTTTGATTCCCAGTCAGGGCATATGCCTGGGTTGCGGGCCAGGTCCCCAGTAGGGGGCACATGAAAGGCAGCTACACATCGATGTTTCTCTCCCTCTCTCCTTCTCTTTCCCTCTCTCTAAAAATAAATAAACAAAAATTTTTTTTAAAATGTGCCCACCAGTATCAGCCCTCACTCAAGGTGAGGGGTGGGCAATCATCTTTTGTAACACTGTGGTCACAGCCTCACGTTAGATCACTTCACAGCAATCCTTGGAAGAACTTTAAGGGAGATATGGTGAGACAATAGGTTTCTCTCACTTGTCAAAGTGACAGAGTTAAAGGCAGTCCTCCCTGGCCAGAGGTTCTGCCACCCTTACCTCCAAAAATGCATCCTTTCCACGTCCGTCCAGTGAAGAGTAGCAAAGGGTCAAAAGTGAGCATCTTGGCTGACGGAGGAGCACCGACCACCACGCTGGTCCCATAGTTCATATGGCAGTATGCGAGGGCATCGACCTAGGTTCAGAATGAAGAAGGCTATTTGTTTCTCCTGCCTTACCACATCTCGTGGGCTCCTAAGTGCCCTGCACGCTCTCACCGCTCTAGTGTCTAAAGTTTCCAAGTCATGACGCTAAATTACGCCCACACACTTTTGTTTTCTGCTTTTGTTACAAAACTGTCAAGACAACTCTAGTTTTAATTTAGTCTTTCATACATTTGTGCTTTAAGGCAGACAGAAGTTCTTGTGGTCAGTGTTCATGGCATTTCGTGTGTCATGGCTCAAAGTACAGGGGACATTCCTGTGATATTTTCAGATCAATATCACGATTTCAGATAAGCCTTGGAAAGTCATTTGAAGTAAACAAACTAAACAAATTAACTATACTGAATCAATTAGCTTATTTTTAAAGTTTACTGTGAAAGTTAAATAAAATACTAAAATGTGAATTGAAGGCCTTTGGGTTTGCTTTTGGTTTTTGTTTATTTTTTTTAGATTAACCCCACATTTTCTGGTCATTCACCTATCTGGTTTTTCATTAACAATTTTTAAATAGTCACTAGATTGTAGCAATGGATGTTGGCATGTTTCAGACATCAGTGCCCGTCAATACATTATCTGGAAATCAATAAATAGCCCCTAACAATATATCCAATATTGCATGTTGGCTCTGTAAACAGACAGCCTAGAATGCTATTTGCTGGTACGGAGGCATTTCCAAGTGGCACTAGGAAAGGAGTGTCATGACAATGGTAAATTAAAGACTAATTATTCATAAATTTCCAAAGGTATTAAAGCTAATTGAATCACCTACTCAATCATGAGCAAGGCTGGCTTTGTCTCACATTTCCGAGTGTCCTTCCCCTACCCCAGGCCGGGGCTTCCTTGTCCAGAAGCTCCGCACCTATTCCTACACGGAGGCCGGGACTGCTGGCTGCCGCAGTGGGGGCATGTTTGAGAAGTTGAAGGCCCCTACTCTAAGGGGATTCAAACAAGAGAAAAGAAGGCTCAGACGTAAAAAGTGAGAACTTAGCTACGTCATGGGTTTGTGGGAAGAGGCTGCCAAATTTGGAATTGTCTCTCCCCGTCCTCCCTCCCCCCACCGCGGATCTCCTTACTTCTCCTCAGGAAGTCACTTTATGCTGATTGGCTTGCTAAAGTATAACAGATTTATTGGCAAAGGATTGCCAATAAATTCCCACACACAAACAAGGAAGAGAACACAAAAATTTGTTGAGGTGTTTGATTACCTGGAACTCCAGTCACATGGGAGTGATGTGATACTTTGGCCACTCAGACCTGCTCATACACTTTTGACTTTTTAGGTGAAATTGCTTCGTGATTACCAGTTTGTGCCTAACAGCTATTTCCACAGTTATTTGTTAATAAAGCTATGGAAAACGAGTTTCAGCTTGTGTGATTAAATAGCTTGTGCATTGTGTGGCTCCCCTAATCTGGGTTCTTACCATAGTATCAAGACGCCCAATGACTTCAAAACTGTAGCCCACACTGTTGCCTGTCATTTCTGACAGCACCTCGCTGATGGGCTTGGTGAAGTCCTTGGGGCTGATGCACTCCGTGGCTCCTACAGCCATGGCCTTCTCGAATTTGCCTTTGTTGAGGTCAATTCCAATGATCCTGGAAGCACCAGCTGACTTACAGCCCATGATGACTGAAAGGCCAACTCCTCCCAGGCCAAAGACGGCACAAGTGGAGCCTGGGGTGACCTGTGGCGAGAAAAGTTTTTGCAAATGCTAGTGGTAGGATAAAAAATTTAAATCTGTAAAGTATCTCCAGTATTAGGAACACAAAATTCAGAGGATGTTAGAATTATCATCACTAATCTGATGATAATGCCACAAAGAAGACTAGAAATGGAAGGTCTGAGAACAGAAAAGGGACAAAAATAGGATTTGCTAGATAAATGAAAATTCTTTATAGAAGGATATATCGTATAAAAAGCCTTTGTAATGGGAGTTTTTGCAGCCTTCTTACCTCATCTAACCTGACAGCAGGATTAAATAAGCACAAAGTCTCCATTATCTCTTCTCCACAAAGCTATGCTAAATCTGTTTGAGATTCTGGCCTGACTAGCATTTTCTTAATAAACATAACTCTGAGTTATTTTAAAATAATTTTCACTGAAGTCCAAACTCCGTGTTTTAATTAGATGATCCATATGTAGCTCCAGGAAGGAAATGTAGTTAAATCATTTTTGTTATTTTTACCCTCTACTATGGCACAACACAGGAGAGTCTAGACAAAATTAATTTTCCTGCTAGAAGCACCCTAATCATCAGGTAGCAGGAGACTTGAATACAGGAAAATCCGCAGAATGGGTATACCATTCATTGTGGTACTTTTGTCCTCCTTCTTTCCAATCCTTCCCTCCCTCCCTTCCTTCCCTCTCTCTCCCCCTCTCTCCCCACCTCCCTCTCTCTCTTTCTTCCTTCTTTTTTTTTTTTTTTAGACCTCCTGGTTATTTGGCATTATCCTCTCTTGCAGAAATTACCTGAAGAAGTAGCTTGTGTGTGTATATGTATGTATGTATTTTGAAATGTTTGCACCTGTAAGCAGAGATTTACAGAGAACTACAGGGGGTGTTGTGCCCACTCTCCATGAGTTTTAATTTCAGTTACAGCATCCTAATCCTTCAATTTTGTTCCTGAATTTTGAGGTTTGAAATCAGTGCAGTCATTCTCTCAAGTATCATTCAGCCATTTATTCATCCATTCAACAATCTTTATTGATGGATTCCTTGATGGTCGACATTTTACAATTTTACACCGGAAACTAAACCAGGCATTCTCGACCTTTCCTTCCAGTTTCTCTGCTAGCTTAATTGTCTAGATTTGAGGTGGAATCTTTTGTTGATGGTTGAATTTCAGGTTCTAGTTTTAGGTACAGAAGTTTATGATTCTAGCTTTGCTTTCTGGGAACTAATTCAGCCTTCCTTACTAAATTTCTAGTAAACCTTAGACTCCGGTGGCACCAGAGTACGATCCTTCTGATCAATAAGGAATTGTTGCACCAAACATGTCTCCCTTGGTCCTTGATTCTTAGCTTCCTTGTCACCCTGCCTCTGAACCTTTAAGTGGATCATGGTCCCAACATCTGGTAACTTTTGATTATTCCCTCTACCTCCCTCTCCCTGAAAAAACCAAGAAGAACAAACCAATAACTTCTCTCCCTTCAACTTTCCTGTTCTAAGGAATGGGAACTGGAGATTAATATCTATAGTAAATTATCACAACATTACTGTGGAAGAAAACAATAGTTTAAAATAAAAGTGTTAAATATAGGTTATTAAAACTTTTATTTTTAAATTTAAAGTATAGTAAGGTTCTACTTTTTGCTATTGTTTTTCTTCACGGTCCAGATCCCCTTAGTGTTCTTTAATAATGGCCTGTGGCTCGCCATCCCAGGGGTCTTCAGGACTGGCCCTGGATCGACTCCTGGGAGGTAGCTTTTGACTCTTTGGAGTATCCTGCCTGATGCAAGTGACTGTGTGTGCCTGAGACCTGGGCTGTGCCAGGTAGTTTACCCTAACACGGTGGCTTATGGTGAATGAACGTCTGGGGCTTTGAGCCATCAGCTTGACCTCTGGTGGTGCAGGGGTCTGAGTAGCTGAGGTCAGTCATGTGCGTGCTACATGCCTGCATCCCCCAAAAGAAACCCTGACACCAAGACTAGAGGGAACTTCCCTGGTTGACAAACGTGTGTTGTTACATGATGTTCCTGGGAGAATTAAGATCTATCCCTGGGAAACCACAGTGAGAAGACAAGCTTTCAACTGGTCTTTACTGGACTCTGTACCATGTGCCATTTTCTTTGCTGGCTTCAAGTTGTATCCTTTTTCTGTAATAACCTGAAACCATATGTATAATAACTTCTGAATTACGTAAATTCTATTTGTAAATTATTGAACTAAAGGGGAGTTTGGGAGACTCCCAACACACCCTCATATTAAACTTACTATTTTCAAATAGGCAAAGCAAGAATGTATGTCCCCTCAAGTGATTTCCCTTAACATATAGCTCCTAGGAAAGAAAATATGCCTAAAAGTAGAGAATACATTGGTTAATAGTATATTACTCAAGTAATAATGTGGTATTAATATACCAAGCACTATAAAAAATTTATAAGCACTAATGTAAAACTCTATCCAATGTCTCTTCTTTTACCTCTATCTTGGTAGGAAATTCTTTAGAAAAAATTACAGAAAAATTCTTAAGGAAAACTTCAAGGAGACCCTTGGGAAGAAATGTTCCATCTTCAAGATTTCCAAAGAAATCTAGAAGCAAGTGGGCACTAAAATATTTCACCGATATGTGCATGCATGCCAGTGTTATATGTTCGTAGACCTCAGGCTTGTCTCTTGAACCCATGCCTGGGAAAACTACCTCCCTGGAGTTTATCATCTAATAAGCAAAACTAAATATATAGTGAGACTTTGATGTTTGGGACACTCCTTATTCATGAAGCAACCTTCTCTTGAATAATGGGAAGAAGTTTCTGATTAGATAGAATAGACAGAAAAACAAGAATTTCTCTGAGCAAGTATGTGATTTTAAATTAAGAGTGATGTTAAGGAACCAACCACATGAAGGTTCAGGAGAAGAGTGTTCTGACAGTCAGACCAGCCTTGTGTAGAGGCCTCCGTGCAGAAGCAGCTCGGCAGGCTTGCAGATGCTAAAACAGGTAAGTGTGGCGTGAGATGAAATTGCTCCAAGTATGAAAACTCCTGAAGGATTTTTGGGCAAAACTAATGTGGTCCAGTTTATGTTTTATGAAATTATGTTGGTTTATAAATGGAAAACTATTAGAGATGGTCAGGAAGAGTAATGAGGACAACAGAAGGGAGGCCATGGAATGTGTCCAGTCAAGATATAATGATGATAGTACATTGAAGAAAATGGAGAGATTTAAAATACAACTTGTACGTAAAGTTAACAGGACTTGCTCTTGGATTTCATCTAAGGTGGTGGAAAGATAAAGAATGAAGAAAATGGGAATGGGCAAAATATGTTTGAAGGGAAGAAAGTGAGAAGTTAGGAATTCAGTTTTATACCTATTCAATTTGGAATACTTGTGAAACCCCCACATGGAGGTGTCAGAGAGGGAGTTGGATAGAAGAATTTGGAGAGAGTCTGAGTTATTTATAATCAACTACCATGTAGAGTATTTCTAAAGACTTTGGAGTTGATGAGAGCACCACAGGAAGGGAGTTGCTTGGATTTCTTGTGGGAATGGCTGTCCTATTACGAATTACATGATATTCTACTTACTTCTCGGACTTATTAAGAGTAACATAAATTGAGTCTAAATATGCACTCTTAAAATATTATCAGTATACAAAAAAGACAATACACCAGAATTTTATTTTGCCAAGTTGTTCTAAAACACACAAAAAATTAATTCATATTTCCATATTATATGCCAGCTATTATGGATTGAATTGTATTCCTTCCAAATTTATATGTTGAAGTATAAGCCCCATTACCTCAGAATGTGACCGTATTTGAACATAGGGTCTTTACAGAAGTAACCAAGTTAAAATAAGCTCATTAGGGTGGCCCCTAATCCAATATGACTTGTGTCCTTCTAAAAAGGGGAAATTTGGACACAAGGACTGGCATAGCTAAAAGATGATGTGAAGGGGAGCTGCCTGGAACAGATCCCCAGGGAACACCAGTCCTGCCAGCACCTTGACTCCAGTCTCCAGAATGTGAGGTAATACATCTCTGTTTAAGCCACTCAGTCTGTGGTATTTCACTGTGACAGCCCTTAGCAAACTAACAAGCCAGCGCTGATGCCTATTTTGTGTAAGAAAAAAGATGAGTTTCAGGATTTAAATTTTAAAATTTAAAAATAAACCTGAAGGAAATGTAGAGGGAGCAAAATTAAATATAGAAATTATATTTTCACTCATTTAGAAGTAAAATGTCTAATCTGAATTTTTAATTTTTTTTCAGCTGATTTGGCATTGTGTAGAAACAGCTTGCATATTAAATGTTTTAAAAAATCTTTAGGATTCCCAAAAATCATTAAAAAATAAAAAAAGAAAGAAACGAGCCCATCTGGCTTCTTACCTTGCCAGTTTTAAGAGCAGCTCCATATCCCGTGGAAAATGCACATCCAATTAAACAGACTTTCTCAAGAGGAGCCGCGTCATCAATCTTAGCAACTGCGAATTCATCCACCACCGTGTACTCAGTGAACGTGCTGGTGGTCATGAAGTGGTACACTGTTTTGCCCTTGCATGTAAATCTGCTAGTGCCTTCGTCCAGTACTCCACGACCAGTAAGGCTATTTGATACACCAAATACACACGTCAGTTAATTCATTAAAAAATTAGCACAGGAACAATTTAAATGGCATTAGAATAAAAATGATCAAAACCTACTCGCACTTAATGCAAAGGTTTCCATCTGGGTTGTGGCAAGTACTGCATTCTCTGCACTGAGGCAAAAAGAGGGGGATGACTTTGTCACCTAGAGGGAAAACATGATATAAGATGTTGGTCATTAACATTAAAATGTGAAATAAACAAGTGTGAATTGATTCCATGCCCCATGCAAGTATTCTGAAGTTTATAAGCATCATAAGGTTTGCTTGCTAAAGGTCGAGACTGCTGAATTAAACTTCACTCTGTATCATACATTCATTCACCCTGTATCCCTTTATTTTCCTAAATTGTGTTAAGGGTCTCTCTAATAATCTCTAGTTGTGTTGTTTCCTTTGATAGGATATACAGACCCTACTTATCTCAGACTTCTGACTGGACATCTGCGCACCTGGTTTCACTGTAGTCACTCCATCTCCAATGCTCTCCACAACCCCAGCAGCTTCATGCCCCACGATCACAGGAAACTTAGTCACCATTAGTCCTTTAATCACATGGTCATCTGTGCGACAGATTCCTGTGGCTATAATCTGTGCTCAAAGGGAAGAACATTGCATTAACCAGCACACTGGTCACTTCACAGTTGGGAGGATATTTAACTCACTCTTGAAAAGGTTATAATTGTTTATTCAGTAAGATTGCCTAATGTAATAGTGTTGACTCACAGAAGATTCTGAGCCTAATACCAACCGTCATTCATGATCCCTATCATCAAGGGAGTTATAATATCGCCGCCTCTGCCCCTATTTTGATCTCAGTGCCTGTCTATAGTAAATCAGTGCTCTTGTGAGGGATGCAGATGTTACTATGTAGCCAGCACAAAAATAGATTTTTATAGCCAGGCCCTCCCAAAACTCTCTTAATGAAAGGCAGAGGAAATGGTGCACACAAACGGTAAGTGCGGAGCAAAATCTAATTGTTGCTACGGCGCACAGGTAACAGGAGAAGGTCAAAGAAGGACTGGCAGGAACACAGATTCAACAAGCTGGCAACCAAAGCAGTGGTTAGGCTGGGTCCAAAGGAATGGGGGCAGCACTCCAGGAAGCTGTCATTTCTCCAGGCACCAATGAGTTTCTCCTTCTTTGGGAAAAGTAAGCTCGATACTGTCTGACTTCCAGAAGATATTAAAAGAAGTCAGCTGTCACAATTACTAACCAGTTTTTAAAATCAGAATCATGTCAATACAAATTCAACAAATAAAAGTTTTTATAGAGCAGATTAGCACCATTGTTTTTTTAATGAATAATTGCCAATTTAAACAATAAACAAGAACCATAAGAGGATTAATATACAAAATTTGAGAAACCTTTAAGAATCCAACCTCACAACAATGATATACTCCATATAGGTGTGATAACATTTTAGGTTTATCTACTCTAAGGCTCATTACCTTAATACGAACTTCTTTAGCCTTTGGTGGGGCAACTTCTATTTCCTCAATGGAAAAGGGTTTATTCGGCTCCCATAACACAGCTGCTTTGCATTTAATAACCTAAGAAAGCGGTAAGAGTTTTAATGGTTGTAATTATGTCTTTGCAAATACAGATTCCCCAAATAATAAAAATATACACAAAAGCTTGTATATAACACTGTAATTTGATAAGGATGATTTTCATCGAAGACTAGAATTGTAATCTTGAGAGATCATCTTGTGTGCACCCGTGTTTGATTTATGAGAAATGTAGCCCAAATGGTTGACCCATGGCCACGTAGCGCAGGAGCAGCAGCACTGGACTAGACCTGAGCTACAGCCCTTTGCTTTTGTTGCTTGTGGTCACCTACTATTTTACTAAATCAGGCTCTTGTACTATAATTTCAAATTAATAAAATGTTCATTTTTGTATCACTTATCCACAAGGGCAAATTTATAAAACTGAAAATGCTGCTGATTTTTGTGCAAGGATTTAAGCCAATATTTAAGTGCTATATAATCATGTAGTAATGGGGAAGGAATTAAAAATTAGCACAGTAGAAATGAAGGGAAGCACAAATGTCATGAAGTATGTAGACTAGGAGTTCCTAGATGACTCAGTCTAGAAATTTGCACCTCTGTATCCCTTTCTTGCACCTAGCCCAGTTTTTGCATCTCATTGGGTCTTAAATGCTTAAAGCAAAAATGAAAAAAGTAAACATTTTTGATGCCTATGATGCTTAATCAAATTGATAAGGAAAGCACGAAGACTTCCACCCACTGCTACTACTACTCTTGCCCTCCCCCATGCCGCACTCACACCCAGAGATACATGCAAAGGACATGTCGGTGGAGGGGGGGTAATGCCACAAATTAATAAATACTAATTCAGTACTTTTTCTCCTCAGTTATAAAATTTTTTATGTAAGTATAAATAATGAAATATAATTCTAAGTCCGTAATAACTTTTTTGTTTAACAAGAATGCACAGTACTGTAGAAGGGACGATGGAATGGGCAATTCATTAATATCAACACCTTTTTTTTTTCCTTGTAGATGATCATTTTATTTTTTTGGTAACTTTATTGAGATACCTTTGACATACAAAAACTGGATCTCTTTAAGGACTGTACCTTGATGTTATACGTATCACCACAATCAAGCTAAATTCCTTATCCATCATCTCTACAGAGTTGCTGGGTGCCTATATGTGTGTTGTGTGTGTGTTGAAAAGACATAACATCTAACCTTCTTAGGAAATTTCAGCTATTCAATGGAATATTGTTAGCTATCATCACCATGCTGTACATTACAACTCCAGAACTCTTTCATCTTGGATAACCAAAACTTTGTGCCCTCCTTAAGAGTATCTTGACCTCAGTCACAGAGAGCAACCTGGTGGATGCCAGAGGGCAGTGGGGTATGGGGTACTAAGTGAAAGGGTGAAGAGATTAAGAAGTACAAATTGGTAGTTACAAAATAGTCATGGGGATGTAAAGTATAGCACAGGAAATATAGTCAGTAATGTTGCAGTGACTGTGCATGGTGCCAGGTTGGGGTTGGAGATGTCGGGGTGGGGGAACACTTGGTGAGGTGTGATTATCTGGCCACTGTGCTCTACTCCTGAAACCAGCATGGGATAATGTTGAAGGTGGACTGTAGCTGAAAGAAAAACTTTAGTATTCCTGACATATCAAGCCAAGTAGAAGACAATGACAATGGTCACCTCATTTCTTGACAAAGAGTACTTCACTGTTTAATTGTCCTACAAAGCGCAGTTTTGGGAGTTTATCAATATCAGTTTCACTCATAAATTAAAGAACTATTTAAAGTTTAAATGAAGGACTATCTTGACCTTTCACCCTATAATTTTATTTTTAAAATCTACCTTAAAAATGCTAAACTCAGAAAAATTTTAATACATGTTAGAGGTTAATACAATACTACTTATAAAAGGAAATATATAACCAATATGTGTAAATGAATATGTAAGCAATAATAGAAAAATGATGAAATAAATTGTGATAAATCTAGAAATTAGAGTTATACATTTAAAATATGTTTACAAATTTAAGTAGGAAACATAAGATAAAAATATTTATAAATAGTGTGAGGACAACTACATAAAATATAGGTGAAAAATGTAAAGAGGGAAGTACAAGCAAAAATGATGGTAGTTTTTAGGATGTAAGAATATGGTTGATTTTCTCTCTCATATTTTCCAATCATTTCAATTTTCTAGGATGATTATTGGTATGGGTTGGGTTGTGTTACCCAGCATTCATATGTTGAAGTCCTGACCCTCAGTACCTCAGAATGTCTCTGTATTCAGAAATAGAGTCTTTTTAAAAGAGATAATTAAGTTAAAATGAGGTTATTAGACTGAGCTTTAATCCAATATGACCAGTGTCTGTATAAAGACACAGACTTGTGTAGAGAGAAGACCATGTGAAAACGGAAAGAAGATGGTCATTTATGAGACAAGGAGAGAGGCCTCAGAAGAAACCAAGCTTGCTGACACCTTGATCTCAGACTTTAGCCTGCAGAACTATGAGAAAATAAACTTTTGCTGTTTAAGCCACCCAGTCTGTGGTACTTTGCTAAGGCAGTCCTGGCAAACTAAAACATTTATTATAAAAAGGGAAAAAAGTTATCCCCAATGTAAAGAGAACCCCTGCTCTCCTGAGCTATACTGAAACACTAGAGCAACCTGGGATATATATAACTCTTATGCAAACCACACTATTGCATCACTATCTCCATATCAAAATTATTCAGGTTTTATGCTATATCTTAAATTATACACTGTATTAGTAATTATAATTAGAAAGTGTTTCCTTGAGCCTACTGAGTTCTCTAGCATTGGAAATATTCTAACAATGGTTAGATATCTACTTTGTAGAACTTGAGCATCTATTGGTTGGATGGAGTTACAAATTTTTAAGATACCTTTCAATCATAAAATTCACTAATTTCTGTGGGTGGAGTTGCTAGCTTCTATAGTGCAAAATTAATTTCCAATTAATCTAGTTTTGCTGGGTTCCTGACCCATACTGGAATGTTCTTATTCTACTTCTTTTCAATTCGAGGAACAAAGATTTCTAATTCTAACATCATAGGGTTTCCTTATTGGTCATGTCACCCAGACTTCAAAGTCATCTTCATTTTTACAAACCTTAAGGTAGCCTAAAGGCAAAGTTGTTCAAATTAAAACAAATAAAACAAACAAAAGCACCTAACGTTATAAAAAAAAAGTCTACATTTAAAGCAAGGAGCTATACTGACCAACTGGCAAATGAAAAGAAAATGCCAAAGCTATTTCTGAAGCTACCGTCAGTTCTGTTTTTCAAATAATAAATGTACTTTACTATAACGTATTCTTGTTTTTAAAGATTTTTTAACTTATTTTTTTTATCAAAACAATATCCTTAACAAAGCATAATACTTTGTTGTCTACTTTGCATTCCAGAATTGGCATTTTTCCATAGTTAAGAGCAAGAAAATCTTTTCCCAACAGCTGAGAATGAGCCCTGGTCTCCCAGTGAACTAGAGGTGAATGCAACACATGTAAATAGGGCTTTTGAAAGCTTCTTTATGGAAACATTTTGCTTCCCAGAGCAAATACCTAACTTTCCTGAAATCAAATTACTAATAATGTCAGTATGAGCCACGTTTCTCCATTTTCCATCAATGTTTTACTAAAGAACCTTCCACATACTGTTTTTATTGGCATGCTGACTCACTCTCTCCAGTGCCTCCTCCCCAGGCATTTAATTCCTCAAGAAATATCCTCAAGTAATCAATTACTTGTATGCATTCAAAGTTCTAAAAATCAACCCCACAATATTAGACCAAGATCCCAAGGATACAGAAATGTTCTGCTTACTTTTCCAGCAGTTCCCATCCTGTCTTGCTCCTGGGTCTGTAGCTCAGTAAACAGACTTTTTCTCACCAATGTTCAGCTCACTCTGCCGTAAATAACAGCTTCTTGTACACTTAGATAAATAGTCTAGCTAAAAGGTCCGCCTTCAACAATATGACTCACAGCCTCCAGGATTTTCCAGGATTATAAGACTTCCACCCATTGCAGAGCAAACCATGCAAATAAATACAGAAACTTATGAACAAACCAATGGTAGAGCTCTAACAAGGCCAGAATAATCAAAACTATTGAAAAGGCCTGTAAGCATTCTTACCTGCCTTATATTTGGGGATATAGAAACAGGTCAGGTTAGTTGAGTTCAACACAATACATTAAAAATGCTCTGTGTGCTTTTTCAGCTGCTCTGCTCCACACAGCTGATTACAGCGATGGGCGTGTGTATGTGTATTTGTGCTCTACTTCATTCTGCAAACACTTGACACTGTTTATGAAAAACTTATAATTAAAGACAAATGGCAATCGGGTCAAGGAAATGTAATCAAATGAGAACAGAGGGTACAGGTTGGGAAAGGAGAACTGAGGGGACATAGAACATAAGATGTGGGCAGTTGAGGTTTCTAGATATTTGGGGGACAGAAAGAAAAGTAAAACTTCTTGCCCCTGCACGTGGACAGAGTACAACTGACCCAAATCACTGTGATGCACAGAGCTATCTCGTTTGGTTGTGCAGTTTGTGCACGGCGGGGGGGTTGGGGGGGCATAACGCAGGCGGGAGGGAAGAGAAAGGCAGCCTGCTCACCGGCTCTCCCAGGCCGAAGGGCTCTCCCTTACTTGGGCAAGTGCTTAAAGGCTCTTCTGAAGTAACTGGAACGAATCTCTTGAATTTACTACCTATATTGCGGAGAAAATATCCAAGAGAGATTTTATTAATTATAGGATTTGAGGCACACTGCCACATTCACCTCCAGGTAAATTCATTTTACATAAAGGACATTTTTAAGCTGTGGTTTGAAAGGGTGGGGTAGGTTTTCTAAGTCTTCAGATAATGGTGTTTAGACTATGCAATCTTTTTCAGGTAGCAGCTATGAACAAAACTTTATTTTGAAAAACTATTGTAAGTTTTACCACAAATATCTCTCTTAGTGTAATATAGTGAGTGCTGTAGGTCCAATTTAACGTATATTTATACCTGATTCAGATCCAGCAATTAGAATTAGTTACTGTGACCCTGTAGCGAAATTAAAAGCTCCAGATGAAAGAAAACCAGTTGATGAGGCATGAGTGTGAGCTATTGTTTCAGCTGCAAATGCTGGTGAAACCAGGCCCATTTGCAGGTATCATCAGACAAAGTTAAACAGGTGGAGACCAACAGTATTCTGAGTCTCAACCTTCAAGCCAAAGCAACCAAACTTTATCTCAGCAATGAAAAGTTGCTTACTTATGAACAAGCACAAAAGAGTACCAATATGGGTAGTGCCAGAACAAACACAAAAATACTCTTTTGGTGAACTCACTCTTAAAGTGTTGGCACAACCTTTTATCACACTAATCTAAACAACAAAATTTTACAAAAAAATATAGTGTCGAGTGAGATTTCATATCTCTATCCATTTTTATGGTCCAAATCCCTTCTCAAGGAGAACTGATGGGTAATAGAAATGTCAAAAGCTGCAACTTGGAAGGCAACCTAGTAAAAAAAATAAAGTGGAGCTAAAAAAGTTCATGTTCGTGTTGGATAATATAGCATGTCAGTCCCGATTTTAGGTTTGCAGAAGTTGCCAGCTGGCTCTCTCTCTTGTAACCCTTTTCACAGTGTCTCTGTGAAATTCTGGGGCCAAATCTCTCAGGGTACAGAGTCGCCTAAAGCTGTGAGGCTGGTGCCACTCCGAAAGTCCCTGAGAGCCTCTGAAGAAACGTGCGAATCTCAAAGTGCCCATGCAATTCTAATTTGCTCGGGACAGGAAACACCAGCAAGGACTTTGCTGCAGGGGTAAGGGCTTCGGTGCGACAGACACCTGGTTCGGGCCCTGGGACATGCACGCCCTCGGCTGCCACATTCTTAGAATGGGAATGAGGATCAATACGTTGCATGCCTGTCCTGGGGGTCTTGGTGAGGATTGTAAAGCACTTTTTATGCTGCCCGATTCATAGTCAGTAGCAAATAGGGTTATTATTAACTTGGATCCCATAGGTAACCAAAGGTTTTGATTTTTTTAAATATTTAAAATATAACCACATGGGACAAAATGACCTGAAGTCCAGGCTCAGTGGAACTGCCTTACAGAAATCAACTGTGCGGTCCCAGAGCCTCCAGGATTTCCTAAGAGTCTGAGGCTAAGAGTCTTCTGTACCCGCAGGTATTGCCGGAAACTCAGGTGGAGTCAAAGGGGAAGAATATGGTCCACACGTGTGTTTTCCCTGGATTGAGGGGGTTCCCAGGATGCAGAAAAGTCAGTGCTAAACGAAGGAGAGTCCCAGGTAGAAGGGGACAGTCACCCTGTGCACACTCTGCTTCACCTCATTCCGTGAGTGCGTGTGGCCCACAGGGTCATGTCAGCTTCCAGTGTCAGCCCTCCCCGCTCACAGCCCTGACCCCTCACCCTCAG
>PVJD01017679.1:0-16807 GCA_004026545.1 Mormoops blainvillei | reverse complement strand
CTTTAAGTAATATCCAAGTTAATTTTTCAAAGTAGCCTATTAGTCAGCCAAGAGCGATGCTGCTCATGTTTCTGGTGTACGATTCTCTTGTGAAAGTCCTTTACACGTAGAAACACAGAGAAACTATAAATGGACCTAACAACTATGACAGGGTTTACGTGATAAATTAGAAAAATACAGAAGCAAAAAGTGACTTCTTTAAAAAAGTGCTTTTTAAAAATAAAATTGTTTCTTGTAGAGTTCCAAGTGATCAAAATTTTGTCTCATTTTCCCAATGAGTTTTATATTTCAATTATGTGAAAGAGAAGTCTTAATTTTAGGAGATTTTCAGCAACCTCAGATTCTTTCTCTGGATATCCAAACATATAACTTATGTTTCTCCTTTAGGATAGAGGAGAGCAGGGAATACAATAGAGTTATTTGAAGTTGGCTATCTGAGCCACAAATTCCTTCATTTGTTCTATTCTGCACGCTCTCCTGTTCCCTTCTCATGTTCATATTAGGCCATAATGAACAATTACGTCCCTTAAAAAAGAAATTTTATACATATTTATATACACACATATGTACCTCAAGGTAAAGTTTATCCCAGAATATTAATATATTAATTTCTTAATTCTATTCATGAATACTGTAAATTAGAGATTGTCTTTTAAAAATAACTTTTCCTCTTACCAACTTAATGGAGTTGGCTTAAGTGATTTTTTTCAATGTAGATAATAGATAATGAATTTTACTTAATGCAATTTCTTTAACATCATCACAATTTAGCTAAGAATTCAACAAAAAGTATCTGTCACACTTCTCCTAAGAAACAAGCCTGCTTACTTTTTCATTTTACATTACATTAGATGCGTTGAAAGATGTGTTTACTTGGTCTTATGGATTGGAGGTCAACATCTGGGTCAACTTAATGATAAATGTATGTGTAAAGTCCTAGTATGTGCACTAGTTTACTGAGACAAAGCGAGGTAAATGAACCCTACAGAAATATGCCCTTCAATCTTCCAAGTCATGAGGGAGAGTATTGTGAACTCCACACAGAATGACTTGATAAGCCAGATTTTCTAAGTCATTATGCCCAAAGTGGGAAAACGAGTGCTTTTTACACTAACATAATTTTGATTATGAAATAAGTGGAGCATTTATAATTTATTAAAATATATAATTTTCCTTAAGGAATTATGCATTTGGGAGCTTAACCTGTTCGAATTTCTAAATCTTAGAATTTTTATGAAACATCTTTTACTTTATAACACATTGTAAAACATTAATAATTTGTTAATAATTACTTGATTTTGTCATTTATTTCATGACTTTCCACAAAGTATTTAAAAGTGAAAATTATCTACTACTCTAAAATTAATTTCACATTTTACATTAAACTTGGAGATTTTAGTTAATAATTCCCAACTATTTCCCAGTTTATTGTGATTTCATGGTTATATCTCAAATTTCTAACTGGTCAAGAGTGCTGCTGTCTTTCAGTGGGGCAATGGCTTGCCACTGTGTGCCGTATGAGAGCTATGCCTTGAAGCTGTGACTTTATAGCTAACTAATTCAAGTCTTCTGACGGTCATTTAAATTAGGCTCCAGGCCTTCTTAAAAACATTAATCACTAATCAGGCTAGAAGGTACTATATTTATTTCCATTTCCATATTAAAGAAATTTACATAAATGATAGAAAATAATCTAAAATTAGAATTTGCAACCCATTGCCTCCTTATATTTGATATACAATACCTTCAATGTAGACCAAAGTAGCAAAGTAATTTTGGAAGTGCGATGCTTAGAAAATTGGTTAAAGAATGGCTTTAGTAAAATTTTATATATATTTAATATATAATTTATTTATCATTATTCATCTAAAACCTTTTTTTTACAATACAATATACAATTTTGTACAATTCCTACTCCAAAGCCCTAAACCAATTTCTAAAACTCAGTAGATATTTGATAATTCAAAATTAAGTAAATTATGTAAATGAAAAGGTTACTAAAATATCCTCTCAAAACATACAACTGTAAATAACAGAAAATAAAGAAATTCCTTTCTACTAGTCACTTAACCAATCTCGGTCATGTTTCTACACTGAAGTGCCAGATTAAACTAGAAGCTTTCATTCCAGAATAATCTCACATATAAGAGATTGGTCTACTGGAGGCACAACTAAAATAAACATGCCTATAACTTTGATTCATCCATAAGTACCAAAATATTTCAATATAATCAGTGAAATGTTAAGTGGACTTCCGGCATCTCATTCTGGTGATATTATTTATCTAAAAGTTCTACTCGCCATTAACAGTCACAACAAAGGTGGTTCATATAATGCACAGCAGGGTCAGTGTGAACACTGCCTTACTCAACTTTGAGTTTTCTGAAGCACCTATTACATGATACACACTCAATAAAGAGTTGTTGAACTGAATATAATATATATGGGATGGAGTAGGAGTCATCTTCTAAAAGCAGGGATTTTATGCTGAGGGCTAGTCCATTTATTCTCTCGTTCAACAATTACTTATTGAACACCTGTTATGTTCCAGGCATCATCCCATGTGTTGTGGGATGCAGGTCTAGTAAACCTTACATTCTAGTATGGGGACATAAACAATAAAATATAAATTTATATGTATTTTATATAGTGAGTACTCTGTGAGAAGTGATACATTTATGAATATGTGAGGTGGTACTACAAAAAAATAAGAAAAGGTAAGTAGTATAGACTATGATGGGATGGGGTGCCATTTCAGGTATCAAGAAAAATCTTTCTTTTGAGCGGGCATTTGCACAAAGGCCTGAATGAAGTGAAGGGGTTAACCAGGTCGCTATCTGGGAGAAGAGCACTTCAGGTCCAGGGAACAGCAAATGGCTGGTGTTAGGATTTTGACTTCAACTCTGAGTAGATGGAAAATCCCAGCAGTGTTTTGAACAGAGGACAAACCTTGTTTGACTTCTGTTTATATAATGATCACTATGGTTGGTTACTGTGCGGAGAACAAGCCAATGTGTACTGTGGGGAGGCTGGGGCGAGGCAAAGTGGAAGTCAGGCCATCACGATCACCCGCACAAGAGGTGTAAAAGGTTCAGAATTAAAGCCACTGGAAGAGCAGAAAGGCTTCAAAAGAATGATTTTCTTAACCAGTAGTTATAACATTTGGGAGATCTACAATCGGTAGACTAAAATCATTTATGATTTCTATAGAATTTTATTTGTATAACCATTGCTAACCATTACTTTTGTGTTTTTTATGTCCCAATTGTATTCTTTTCTTTTTTTCTAGGTAGTATAATCACACAGTTTAAAAGTAATTTAAAAAGTATACAGTGAAAAGTCTACCTTTCAGATTCAGCAACTAGTTGTTGTCATTTTCTGGGTATCCTGCCAGAAGTAATTTACATGCCTATCAAGCAAATATATACATATGTCTGTATTTTTCCTTTCTTTCATTTTTAGACAAATGCCTACATACCACATATGTTGTTCTGCATTTGGCTTTTTCTATTTAGCAATATATCTTAGAGATTTTAAAAAATGAGTAATTAGAAAGTTTTCTGATTTTTTAAATGGTGTGTATATTTATTTCATTACATGAATGAACCATAATTTATTTCAACAGCAGCTTATTGATGGATATGTGGGCTGTTTCCAAAGTTGCCCTGTCACCCATGATGCAAAAATAGAGATTAGATACTTTAAATAATTATTTTCTTCCTTTACAACTAGAAAACAATTTTAAGTACTTTCACTGAATTAAAGCAGACATTAAAATTTTTCCTAATTAGTTTCTATACCCTAATTTTTAATTATGAATATATTGTAGTTATGTGTTGTTTTGAAATCAGGCAACAAAATGTGCACCCTTGCTCCAGGCTAATAAAATGATATGAACACTGGAGAAAAGGAAGGGCTTTGAGATGGGCCTTCAATAATAAAAAGGAATTCAAAGGCAAGAGGTACATACTCCTAAATGAGGAGAAGACTGTGACAAGAAAAAAATGTCTAGAAAAAACAATTTGTATTGATGAAAATGTGAATGTGGACATGTATAGAGTAGGAGAGGAAGAAAAGATTAGAAAGGTAAGTGCCAGGTTATTTAGGTCTTAAATACTAGGTTGTGGGAGGGTAGCTAACAAGTAGCTTACTGGATTACATAGTTAATGAGAAGACATTCGGGTCTTTTGTTCTAGCACAATCTAACAGCAGCAAAGGCCTACTAGAAGGAAAGGAAAGACAGGAGAGTAACTAGGAGATTCTTACTGTAGTGAGTCAGGGTGTACTGATGTTCTTAAATATACAGATTTCAAATTTCGGGGGCATCATAATCCAAAAGCCAGAGCTTTTATAGAGAAGGAGCTATTCCTCCTGTTAAGACAAGTCTCTCCAACTAAAGATGCTGCTCCTTTTTGCCTTCTCAAACGCCTGCTATCTTTTCTCTTTTTTACACTTATATTCATCCCTCACCACCACCGTTTCTTTATCATCAGCGTTTAAACAAACTCAGATCTTCCCAACCCAAAATAAACCCTTCCTCAACCTATATTTGCTCCTCCTCTATCACTCTGCTCCCTTTCACGGACTGATTTGTTAAGTTAATCTTAGACACCTCCATTTTCTCCTCTAATCAGTCCACCTCAATCCACTAAAACAGACATCATCAAGACACCGGTGCTCTAAATCCTAAAACCAAGAGCATCTTTTAGGCCTCATCTTGCTTGACCACTAAGGTGCACCGGTTCATGCTGGAAAACTCACTTCTCGGGAAAACGCTCTTTTTCCTAGGTTCTTTCTTAGGTCGGTGTCCCTCATGTCCTTTCACATCAGAGCCATTTGCAAGCTTATCCTCCCCTGCCCAGTTATTGAATGTTAATATATTCCAAGGCTTAGTTTAAGCCTTGTCTTTTCACTCCAAACGTTCCAGTCTGCTCCCTATGCCAGTCTCATCCACACTACAACTTCCCCAGCCCTCTCTACACCAATAGTTTCCTGGTTTCTCTACGCCAGATCTCTCTTCCGAGCTCTAGACTAAGAATATCCATTTGGCTGTCTCAAAGCACCTTAAACGTAAGTTCAAACCCAAGCTTTTGGTACCGTGTCTCTGCTTTACTGCCCAAACTACCTAGGCCTTTTCTATCAATCCTTTTCTGCCAATGGCATGACCCTACATCTGCTATAAGAGCCAAATCCAGAAATCAACTTCATTGTTACACCTTGCCTGCACTCCGATTCATCAACCCCTAACCCCTACAGATTTTACCACCTAAATACTTCTCTAATCAAGCCAGTTCTTTACACCTCAACCACAGCCATGCTGGTCCAAACTGCCATCATCTTTTGCCTGGACTACTCCTATGGCCTCTTTAGTGATCCCCTAAAGGCCCCTCCTGCTCCCTTATATAAGCTGTTCTCCACAAAAATTTGTGTTCTCCACAAATAATAGTCAGAGTGATATTTTCAAAACACAAACCGGATCATGTCATTCCTCTGCTTTAAATACTCAATGCCCTTTTCATTGTTCTTGGTTTAAAATCTCAAATCATCATATTGAAGACATACATGGCTGATTTCCCTACTTACCTACCTCTAGCTTCATTTGGTAGCAGTTATTCTCTGAGAAACTGAAAGAGTGTGTGGTTGAAGTGTAAGTGGCATGCTATCCTTTTACGCATGCCTACGATATTGTTAGTTTTCTCCTTTCCTAGTTAACTCCTATTCATTCTTCAGAACCCAGCCCAACCGCACTTCCTTAAGAAGTCTTCCATGATGGCCCAGACTATATGACATTCTAAATTTTTAGATTCTTTCCTTCCTGGCACTTCTTACAACTTGAAAAATTATTAAGTTTTCTAATAATTTGATTAATGCAGTCTTCCCCTGCTAAACAATAACCTTCGTTAAGGCTTGTAGTTACAAGATTTTTGCATGTCACTCAATCTCTTGCAGTTAGCACACTGCCTGAAACATTCTAGGTGTTTGATAAATACTGGTTACCTAGATGAATGAATGAATTAATGAATGGAGAAAGTATCTTTGTTGCTTGACAATAGAATTAAAGTAATGGTAGAGGAAGAAGAAATAATTGGAATTTACTCTAAAAGTTTCAGGCCCAAATGACAAGGAAAATGGTGAAACAGTGAACAAAAAAAATGCAGTTACAGTGGGGTGAGAAAATTTTGCAGACAAAAATGAGAATTCAGTTTGGACATCTATTTAGACTGCTCAAGAGATGTATAGTGTAGAGGTCAAACAAACAACTGGAAAAAAAATTGGTAGTTGAGGAAAGAGGCTGGGGCTAGAGACATCCATTTAAGAACCACATGATAAGATGATAAATAAAACCTTGGGAACATATGTGATTCCTGAGGAAGTAAGTACACAGGATAAAATCTATTTTGAAGAAAGAATCTTGAGAAACAGTTATATTAATAGGTAAGATGAGGAAGAGAAGTCATCACAAGATGAAGAACAGGGGCTGGCAGAATAGCTGGATATACCAGAGAAAAATAAAACACAGAGGTTGAGGGTAGTAAACATTCCAGAGGAACAATAATTAAAAATACATACACACAATGATCAAAAAGGAACTACAGTCTTACTGAAGTATAATATCTTAAATGCTAAAATACTCCTCTATAATTTCAAAACGATCTCATAAAGTAACTGGACAATAATATGAGGTCTTTGTGTCCTGGAAGAACATTTGATAAGGCTGCACAAAAAGTGTAGTGTTAGCCGTGTTTGTGTGAAATAAGGGGCTTATTTATAGCCACTGCTCCAAGGAAAATTACAGCGCCTCACCCATCACTTCAAAAAGCTGAGGAATGCAGAGCCACAGGAGAACACGGCAGCCAGAAAGACTGCAAACACAACGTCAGGTTACAAAAAATTCCTCTGAATTCAAAAATAAAAATAAAAATAGTGACAAATAGTTATTATTAATCGTTTGTTATGTATCAGGCACTGTGTTATGTATTAAGAGATAGCATCTCTTTTAATCCTCATAAAACCATGCAAGGCAAGTATTATTAGCCCAAGTTTACAAAGACTCTTAAAGTTAAGCAATTATCCAATATTAATTACACTTCCAGACATGGAAGGCCCTGAATTCAAACCCAGTACTAAAAGACTAGGCTCTTAACCACTACCCCACTGTAACATGTTCCCAGCCCACAGTCCCAACAGCTTCCCCAGGGGAAGATCCAAAACAGAACTGACTCTCTCCCTTAGCCACTCTGGTAAAAGAGCATCTTTATTTCTGGTAAGGTCATTTAAAAATTAGTTTCCATTGTAGAGAATGGATTCAGTAATTTTCAATCAATGCTTGGGTTGTCATAAATTAAAGATTTAAAAAATAAATCCTCTTTAGGGCAATTTATTCAAGAAATATATACGTACTGTGCTAGGCGCCAGAGGGACGGCAATGCACAAAACATACTCAGTGCCGGTCCTTACGGAGCCAACACCACGCACGCCTGTGTGTGCTGGAAACAGACGCTAAACGAAGAGTTCCATAAAGATACCTTTACGAACTGTGATACATTTCGTAGAGGAAAATTACTGGGTGTTATGAAATTATTACTTGGACTACTGAAGTCTGGAAAGGCTTTTCTGAGGAGTAGACATGAAAAGGGAGGCCTGAGGGAGAAGTGTGGACTAGGCCAGAAGTGGGAGGGGCAGAAGGAGCTTGGCAGATTTGAGGAAATAAAAGAACGCCACTGAGGCAGAAGTCTGCAAACGATATGGCCCGCGGTAAGAAATGACGAGAGATGTGCGTAACTGGTTAGGAACCTGACTTTGGAGGACGCTAGATGACTATTAATAGGGTGAAGATTTGGTATCAAATCTTCAGCCATAAACAGCCCTAAACAACCGAGCCCCTCTTGCTTCCTCTAGATCAGCAATTTTCAGCCGGTGTGCTGCAAGAATTTTTAAGCCACGCAATACCTGACTACTTAAGTCCAGGGCACTGGCCTCTTTTCCTTCAGATTGACAAATAAAAAACAAACAAACAAACAAACAAACAACAGCTAACACAACAATAACTGTCTGGTGTGAATGAATTAAAATTATACCTTTTTTGGTCAGATTGGCAAAAAATGTATTTTCTGGTGCGCCGCCGACTTTTAATAATTGGTTTATGTGTGCCACAAGATGACAAAGGTTGACAATCATGGTTCTAGATTCCCGGCTTCCTTTTGTGTATGATTAGAAGCAGTGGGTTGAAGTTGGGCTCATAAAGTGGCATGATTTTGGGGGTTTGGGGCTTGGTCGGTCATAGCAGACCAGTTGCTCAGTGATTGGAAAAACAAGTCTTAAATACAATGTTCCATTCACTTGTCTATTAAGATAGCCCAGGTCAGAACACAGAATAAGTAATTTATTGATCATTCAGTTAATTTGATCAGTATGGATAAATGATTATGTTGACTTAATCATCCCTCAAAACAATGTCTAGTTGGCCTGAAATATAAATTCTATATACTATTTAAGTTAAAACACTTGATTCAAAAGATTTTCAGAAAAATTCTAATCATCACAAAAATGGCATTTGCTTTAAAAAAAGAGAATAGTATTAGATGTTACTAAATGGTTATAATTTCATAAAAATCTCATTAATGTAGACTAATTTGGGTGAAGGACATAATGAAATGGTAAAAAATAATTTAAAAAGTAGAACACTTTCGAAGAATTGCTATTAGTTAATAACTGTTAAGTGACTTGAGATGCTTAGGTGATGCATCAAAATATGTAAGAATTAATTTAAATTATATATTGCTTTTATATTAATGAGTGCCTTTAAAGTGCTTAAGTAAGCCTGTAAAAATTGGCTCTGTTGGTATTCTAAACTCTATGCTTTAATCTCTTTCTCAACAACATGCATCTTCATTTTCTTGGAAGAATTTGGACCAAAAGAAAGTTCGGTTTGGCCTATATCTGAATGATCACAAATCTTTAATAACTATCATCCAAATTAAAAAGAATTTTCTGCATTTATGAAAATGGAAATTTATACGAAAGGCAATTATTCAATGTCTAGATCTTTAGAAAACTCGCTTGAAGAGACTGTCTTTCAGATAGCCAAACTTTGTATTTTTAAATCTACATCCACAAATTTTGTAATTCTATTCTGGCACTTTACAAATATAGACATCTATCATTTCACCAACACTTACAGATGTTAATGACTACCCCCTTCCATGACCATCTGTGTAAACGCATAAATTAAGTTTTACAAAGAGATTGTTGGTATTTTTAGTTTAAAAGTGCACATAGAGCATTTTGTTGGCTTAAACATTTTAAATTACAAAACAGTACCAAATAACCTAACTACTCCTTTAGTGAATCTATGTTCTTCCATTCTTCTCAAATGATATAAGAAAAAAGCTGATAAAATTCATGACATAAACAAATCATCATATAAAAGGATTCCATAGACGTCTCTCAAATAATATTGAATGTTGTATCTTTCCAGAGCAAAAACCAGGTAATCACTTCAAGCTCACAGTTCAGAGATAATGAAAGCTACATTTCAGAGAACACTCAGTGGGCATTATCAAAGATAAAAAGGAAACTATTTGGTGATTGTGAGTAGAAGTCAGCACTACACATCTCCCATGCTAAACGCAACACACATTTCAAGCAGAATTAGAATTCCATTAGCAAACATTTACAAATGTCAGTGGTATAGCGAAGGTGGGGCAGTCTACCTTCAGGAAATAGAGGCTGTACTGTTTGCAAATTATTTAAAAGCAACAATGAAACCAACTAAAAATCAGTCTGTTTTTTTTTCATCACTATAATCTGGCAATTCTAAACTTTGTAATAAAATACTTCTCAAAAAAATTGTTGGCTTAAGTTCTAAACAATTGCTGTGGTTACAGTTGAATTTTAATAATACAGGTAAACTTAGAAGTAGCACAGTTTTGTTACTTACCTTTTAATTAGCTACATGAAAGTTAATACAGAGAACTTACAGTTATATTATCAAACTCCCAATCCACAATGACTCTGTTACACCTATTTACTGTATTTCAAAAATAAGTTCCTAATGCCTAAGAATCATTCAAGCTAGTTTCAGGTAGTTCTAGTTTTCAAACTCTGTGTCGCTCATATTTTAGAATTTCAACTGTGGATTTGAAATAAGTAATGATAGCATAGTGACGGTAGAGACAATCAGAACTTGAGATAATTTCAATTCTGTCATTTTAAAAATTTTATTTATTTATTTTTAGAGAGAGAGGAAGGGAGGGAGAAAGTGAGGGAGAGAAACATCAATGTGTGAGAGAGAAATATTGACTGGTTGCCTCTTGTATGTACCATGACTGGGGACTGAGCCTCTAACCCAGGCCATGTGCCCGTATGGGGGATTGAATTGATGACCTTTGTCTCTGTGGGATGATGCCCAACCAAGTGAGCCACACCAGACAGAGCAATTCTCTTATTTTAAATACATGACTGGTTAGAATTTTTATTCGCATTTGAAATTTAAAAGTGAGACAGTGACAACTGTGAGGTGTATTATTCTTGCTTGGTAAATATAAATTTTAACTTATGTATACCATATTCCACTGACTTTGGTTAATATCTTTAAAATGAAAATTTATGCTCCTTTGTAAGTTATTATGTGCTTTAAAACTAAGGGATGAAGAAGAAAATAAAATATCATTGGTATAATTTAGTAGGTATCTAAATTGTATTTTACGTGTTATTTTGATTGTATTAAAATTCACTTATGTTACTATAGTGTTATTATTCATTACTGCAATAGATTAATATGTAGGTTTAAGTGTTTTCTCATTTACAAATATATTAATATAATTAAAAAGGATTAAGCCTTTACTTTTTTCCTTTTTTTGTATTATAATATTAAGTATTAATATATTCAAATCTTAAAAAGTGTCTGAGTTTCATATCTGGCTATTATTATTATTCATGTAATTTCATGATTTTTCTGAAAGTGACTGTCTTCTAGAGGAGATGTTAAAAATGACCTAGTTTTAAAGTGAGATATATTAGGTATATCATTGCCACAGTAATACAATTATTATTTATGAGAGCTAAAATATACTTTATATCTGAAGGAAACACAAATTAATAAGAGTAAAATCATATTATCAGCCTCCCAAAATCAGAACCTTAACAAAGTGATATATTTTTGGGAGTCCTTGTTCATCAGATCTATTTTCTCAGTAGTGAATACATTTGCTCTCCATGTGCCCTAGACAGAACTGAAGTGACAAAGAAGTACAAGGTTTTCTCTTTTCTCTCCCTTCTTTCCTTCTGTCCTTCCTTTCTCTCTCCCTCTCCTTCTCTCTCTCTCTCTCTCTCTCTCTCTCTCTGTCTCTCTCTCTCTCACCCCTGGCCCCACCCTCCCACTTTCTCTCTCTAAGATTTAGGTAAGATGAAACCTTTGTTACTAAAAATGACTAAATCCTGAAATGTCACCAATGGAGTTGTGGAATATTCACTTTGAGAGAAGGGAAGATTCAATCACCTTTAAGAGATCATCTTAAGTGATCATGGTTTCAAGTACGCAGACAGGCTAAATTGTGCATAATTTTTGAGGGTTCATGGACCTCCTTGCAGCCTATCCATGGACAACATCCTTACAGAAGCCCTCCTTATTTTAGCTCTAGTATTTAATAGTTGCTCCTTCAAGTTCTGGTCATCTCTCAAGCCCCTCCCCTGGTTTCATCTTTTTCATGAACCTCTGAACATACAGAGATAATATATGTGGAGAGTATCTAGTATAGAGCCTGGCAGAAGAACAGGCACCCATCAAAGGCTAGCTTTCCACCTGTGATTGTTATTCTAGCTTGTGTGCTGTCTCCTTCCCTAACCTGATATTACCCTTATTAACATCATATAGTTCAGCAGTGTTTCTAAGAGATTTAATTTTGTTTCCCTAGGTAGATAATCAGGTCTATGAGAGTAGGGAACTTGTCCTACATTTCTTGACTTTTCCTTTCTTTCTTTCTTTTTTTTTTTTAGAGATTTTATTTATTTTAGTTTTAGACAGAGGGGGAGAGAGGGAGGCAGAGGAGGAGAGAAACATCAATGTGTGGCTGCCTCCTGCACACCCCCTACTGGGGGCCTGGCCCGCAACCCAGGCATGTGCCCAGACTGGGGAATCGAACCACCGACCCTTTGGTTTGCAGGTCGACGCTCAACCTACTGAGCTACACCAGCCAGGCCTTGATTCTTCCTTTCTTAGCAGGAACAATTTTGACACTCCTCAGTCTCTGGTCAACTTCACTGCTTTGCTCTCCTTGAAGAGCTCATATTAACCAGCAACACTATTTTCCTACAAAGTCTTTCTAGCTTGAAATTTGAAAACTGGTAAGAATAATGCTTCCTCATATGTTATCCTCATATCCCCCTCCCCAGCCATCTGTCATTAAGTTTCTTATGGCCCCTCAGGTTTTCCCAAAAAACTGCTCTTTATGCCAACCCACCACGTCTAACGTTCTTTGGCCTCCAGGGCAAACGCTATCACTATATTCAAATGACTGCTTGAGAGATGAAAGTACCTAAACTATGTCTTTTGATGGTTGTTCTGTACTTTATTAAATTAGCCACTTGTTTGAAAGCAATGGGATAGACAAGATTACTTTTGTTGCATGAGGTGTTTTTGTTTTGTTTAGTTTTGCTTCGGTCTTACATAAATATCTTTTTTTCCTTGTTGGAAGGTCATGAAAAATATAGTCAGTTGCTCACTCAAGCAAACAGAATAAAAGACAAGCTATGGGAAACCAAACATGACCTAAATAAAGTCTGAATACAAACTTTAAGCCAGCAACTAATCATTTAGGAAACCTACAGGTGTTCAGTCCAGAAATTCTACCTGATATCTAATTACATGTCGAATACATCTTTAGCTAAAGAATACTAAATCACAAAAATTGAATGAAACTTTATCTTATTGGTATGGATTCCACAACCAACCTTAACTAAAGTAATCTACAGCAAGCAAAGAGGGGAAGTTTGCAAGCTTTCAACAGCCTTTCCCTAACCCCTAAGTGGCAAGACAACTTTTAGATGACAAAATCACCAACAAAATGGCTTGAAAATCCTTTCAGGAATCTTTTACTTCCCCCTGCAAGAGTTACAGGAATTTTACACAGGAAAAAAAATGACCTGTAGTATTTTTTAAAGGCGTTTTTAATGTTTGATCGGCAAAGCTGTATTGAGTGGAAATGTACCAAAGCTTGCAGCAGCAATGGTGAATCGTGGATACTTTGTGGGGATATCTTTGTAACATTCATATTTACTGTTCTTCAGAACATCATATTAGGCTGATCACTCTAACTTTTGAATATTATTAAACACATATAAATAGCTAAAGTAACATGTCATGTGAAACATCTATATGTTTTAAGAGAAGTCAGAGAAATACTGAACTGTGTTGTATGATTTTCCCATTAGTGAAACACAGGATCTGATGAGGCTTTGTAAGTCCTAATGCTCACTTTTTTAAAAACTTCGTTTTTATCCTAGTCTTTTCTTTTTTTTCAGTGATGAATTTAAAATCAGCTCTAAATTATCCAAATATCCCTTTCAAATAAGGTAGTGCTAAGAATTTTCTGTAATATTACAGTGTTGCTTTAGAGCAAGTTTTTAAAAAAAATTTAATAAGTAACTAATACATGCTTCAAAAAAACCCCGACTAAACTTTTTACGACCTTTGTTATACAGCAGTTATTGAAGAAAACTTTCAGTGTGGTATGTTCCCACTCCTATAACCACACTATATTTCTGTCATATTGAAGCAAAAAATGTTCATCATTTTGTCATCTCTGTCCGCAAAGCAGAGAATTACCTTCCCAAGCTCCTGAGATTTATGCTTTTAATTACCTCCTATCTGCTTCACTACCTTCCATACCTAAGGATCAATATAAATAGTCTTATTTATGGGAAAAATGTAAAATGTTTGACAAAAGCAAGCTATCACTCTCTAGATTTCCATTTGATGCTATCAATTCCTTCTCTCCTCAGTACTTTTTTTCTTGATAGAATCAGTTGTTTTTTTAAACTTATAAAATTATTCATTTATCTAATCATTTATACTGCTTAACAGCAGATGTAAACTTTACAACTAGCTTTCGAGTTCCAAATTCACCAATGAGATTATCGTCGCTGTGGTTGGTATCTCTTTGTTCAATCATCAACTGCTGAATTCAGTTGAACTGCGTTTTCTCCCAACTCCCTTCATCACAAACTCACTTCCCAGTGAGGACCAACTTTCATGGCTTGTTTAGTTTCTGAAGGCGACGTCACTGCTGGCATAGGAGTCTGGCAAGCTAGGCGCCAATATGCTTAAAACTCTGCCTCTCACCTTTTATCAGGACCAAGTATTTTTTTTTTAAACCCACAACAAATTACATATATATTTATACATAATTATATATAATTTATATATGATTATATAAATATATATAAGCATATTATACATCAATCGAGAGGCTGTTAAAGGAGCTGCTCTATCTCCAGGGCTTTGAGAGAAATAGAGTAGATGTTCACAGGTGGCAGGCAATGATTGTATAAATATATGTGAGAGGAGGCAACAGTTAATCTGTAGAATTAACATGTGTAGATTTGATAGTGGTGACGTAGGGAGGGTCAAATATTGAAAATGAAGTTCCAAAGTTTTCTTTGACATGTCAGTTATCAAACATGATATCTGAAAATTCAGGATATGTAGGATAAACTCATTTTTTAAAACAGTATGTTGGTTAGTTTAAACAAAATATGCTTGTGCTGACTGGTGTGGCTCAGTTGGTTGGGCATGACCCCACAAAGTGAAAGGTTGTGGTTCGATTCCCGGTCAGGGCACATGCCTGGGTTGTGGGTTCATTCCCCCGGTTGAGGTGCATGTGAGAGGCACCCAGTCCATATTTCTCTCTCTTACTCCCTCCCTTCCTCTCTCTATAAAAATAAATAAATAAAATCTTTAAAAATATATGCTCAATAGGTGTCCCCCTCCCAAAGGGGAGTGTTTCTGAGTTTAAAGCAACAAATTCAGTCACTAATCTAAAAACAAAAACAAAAACAAAACTCACTTAATAAAGACACTAAAAATGCCCAAGAAAGAGCTAGAAGAGAGGAGAAGAGAAGATACAGTAGAGAAGGGAGGAAGGAGCAATTTGACCGTCTACTGGAAGACAGTATGTTTTGACAAGGAAGGAGAACTGATAACTCATGGACAGAATTTCTAGAGTTAAAAGCAAGCACTAGGCAGCCAAAAAGCAGAACACAGAATCCCTTAGAAGAATGACACGGGGTGAGAAATAAAGAGCTTGATCCTTAATGCAAGTATGTGCCCTTGCAGCTGAGCGCCTTTCCTGCTTTGCTGTAAGGGACATCTTCGCATCTTCAAATGTGGGGTCTAACAGCTCCGGTTTTCCAGCCGCTCTGACTTCCCAGCGAAGGAAACACAGCTGCTGCAGGGACTTGCTGCCTCACAGCAGCTGGTGGAGAGGTAGCATTAAGCATAGCGGCCAAATGAAATGGAGGGTCAGCCAAGGACACAAGGAAGAACATTTATGTGGGACCCAAAGTTGTGGCTTTCTCCCTAATCTCATGACTGCTGAGATCTCTGCTGGATGACAGAGAATGCCAGGGCCTCTAGCAGAAACTGCACTAATGGCAGATGGCGGATGGGGCAGTTTGTTTATGCAAGATGGAGAATTTGTATTATATGAACTGTTTAAAGAAATCAAGAAGTGGGCATAAGTTTAAGACTAAAATAATGAGAGAGAGAGAGAGAGAGAGAGACCCAGGAGTGCGAACCTAAATAACCTTATCCAAATAAAAACTACTAAGATGACAAAGATGCAAAATGCAGAGGGAAATGGCACTGCAGACATATCAATTACACACTAATTCAGTCACATGGGAATTGGAGGTGATTGCTGAATAATTTCACTTCTAAAATTTCAGAGAGATTTATAGCAAAGGATAAAAGAGGGAGTCAGGTCACCCACAGAACGTTCGTACAAATGGTTGGTCCCCCTGCCATTTTAAATTCTAAGGAAACCTTTAATTTCCTGTCCATGTGTACTTAATCAGCCTAACATAAATCAGTGAAATGGCACCAGGTCATCTCCTTTTGTCTTGAGACGCGAGGGAACAGAACATAGCGAAAAGAACAGCGAGCTAAAATGAGAGCTAGAGATAGTGGATAACCAAAAACCAAAAGAAAGACAGAGAACAACACAACAAAAGTAAAAACCTACAGGAACCACAAAGTAAGGTAAAATAAAGAAAAAGTAAACGATAAGTGATTTGAAGTTTATAATGCTGTTCCAAAGGTAATACTGTAAATTGAAGTCTGTGGGGTCAGCAATTAGGGATGCTGTATCTCATGCTTAATCAATTGTGGTATTAATGCTGAGTGTCCAAATTTCAGGCTCAATTCCTGAATTAAAGTATGTAAAAGTTGATTGAAAAGATCATTATGTTTACATCCCGATTTATCTATAAAGCATAAGGGACCCAGTCATGTATTAAGAGTATTTATGATAAACTGTTCTGTGATGATGATGATGATGATAATTATAGATCATCTCTATTTTAAAATATTTAACAGGATCAAATTATCCTGATTTTGTGTAAGAATATGTTTAATGATCAGTTTCCTTTATCCTTCTGCTACTATTCTCCAAGGAATTGAAATTAATATGCAAATTAGAAATTATTTGAGATCTGCCAACTTAAAACCTAGCCAAAAAGAGAAATGTTAGCCTGAAAAATATTTTACAAGCTTATGTTAGGGCCAGTTTCCAGTATTTTTGTATAAAAA
>PVJD01017678.1:0-16808 GCA_004026545.1 Mormoops blainvillei | reverse complement strand
GTTCTCTTCACCATTATCCCTCTCTGCCCTCTCGTCTGGTCACTTTCAGTCTGTTCCGTGTTTCCATGCCTGTGGTTCTATTTTGTTACTTAGTTTATTTTGTTCATTAGATTCCCTCTGCAGGGTGCAGCTTCCCTATCTTCATTGCAAGGGATGAAAGTAGGGGGCCAATATTTCCAATATGGTGATTTACAAGCCATGAAACGACATAGAGGAAACTTAAATACATATTACTAAGTGAAAGAAGCCAATCTGAAAAGGCTATATATTGTATCATTCCAACTATGATATTCTGTAAAAGGTAAAACGATGGAGACAGTAAAAAGATTAGTAGGTTCCAGGGATTAGGAGGGAGGGAGAAATGAATAGGTGGAGCATTAAGGATTCTTGGGACTGTGATGCTACTGTGTATTATACTATAATAGTGGATACTTGAGATTATAAATTTGTTTAAAACCATACAATGTACAACACCAAGAATGAACCCTAATTTAAACTGTGGACTTTGTGCTATAATGATATATCAGTATAGGTTCAACAACTGTAAAATATGTACAACTCCAGTCCAAGATGTTGACAATGAGGGAAGCCATGCATGTGTGGGGGTAGAGGGTATATGGGAAATTTATGTATTTCCACCCAGGTTTTATGTGAACTTCTTAAAACTGCTTTATAAAATAAAGTTTACTATAAAATATTAATAAGAAAAGAAAATTAATATAAGAGATAGGATACAATTATAGGAAAAAGTTAAATATAGAATAGAAATAAAGCAATACAAAGCAAAAAATAAAATGAATAAAATGTATAGATTGAAAAAAGAAATGGAGCTTTTTGAGATGAGGTGATTATCCACATAGCAAATCCAAAAAATAATCTGAAAACCTTTATAATCAATAAGATAAATTGTAGAGTTGGCTGGATATAATTATCAACAGCTTTCCAATTTACCAGTAATGACCAATTAAATAATGTAACCAAAAGTGTCTTATTCATTGTTGTAACAAAAATATGAAACTCATGTTTCAAGAATTATGAAATTTTTGAGGAAAAATAACCCAAAAGGCACAGAAGAAGATTTGAAAATTTTAGATATAAAATCATACCTTTGGTGTTCACAAATTTTATAATCATTGAACTATTCCCAAGCAGCCTTAAATATCCATTGCATACAATTGGTTGGAGCATAACAGTCACTTTATCTATTGGATTAATCTAGCCAAATACTGGGATATTTTTTATCCCAATATAGCTATGATATTGCCTATTCATAATTTCATGTGGATTTTATGGGGAAGTTATGAGTGTTTTTATATTTTTCATAAATATCATGGGTCCATTACATTTATTTATTTACTTAAAAAATTAAGATTAAGTTATTTTTATAATTTTGAATCCTGATTTTCATGTTTTTAATTTGAGTATGTGTATAATATATTAAATACTCTATGAAACTATTCACCATGTTAAACGGTCTTTGAACATATTTACCAGGCTAAATATCTGCAGCCTATGAATGCAGCACAATGCACTTAACCATTATACTCTCTCATGCTCTCTCATCTAGTATTTTCTTCTCAACTAGGTTTTCACCACTATCAAGCCAGTAAAACTTCTGTTTTCAGGATTACCAAAGGACTTCCAGTGTTTCTCACATCTAGTAGCCACTGCTCTGCTTCCACATTCTTAACCATAGACATCATTCAACAAAGCTGACCACTCACTTTCCTCTTTATACCTCCAGAATACATCTGAATCTGTCCGCTTCCTCGGTCTGCACCATTTCCTTTGTCTAAGGCCACATTAACTTTCACCTAGGCCACTGTAATAGCTTTCAAAATAATTATTCTCTTTATTTTCTTTACTATAATCCATTTTTTTCCAAAAAGGAACAAATGTGGGATTTAAAAATATAATCCAATTATGTTATATTCTTTTCATGATGTTTCAATAGGTTTGCATCACATTTAGAATAAAATTCAAATTTCTTACAGGTCCTACAAGGCCCTATGTAAATTTTCTTCTCTCTCCAGCTGATTGCAAAGGCCCAAACATCTTTCTGTCAGACATGCTATGATTTTTCCTGTCTTGGAGGTTTAATTCAATCTCTTCCCTCAGATCTCATTTTAAATGCCATTACTTAACTATCTAAAGTAGTCCCCAGCTTCCGCCATCAACTCATCAACTTTTCTTTATTGTAGTACTTCAGTTATTTTGATTTTGTTTATTGTATGTCTCCCTCTAATTGAACATAAACTCTTTGAGAAAAGTGACTTCATGAGTTTCATTACTACTATATTCTCACAATCTCACACAGTGTCTGGCATGTTGTGGCTACTGATCAAACAATTATAATTAAATTTATGAGGAACAAAGGAATGATATTTTTGTAATTTGAATTATTTCCAATTATTACCATTGTGTTTCCATTAATATTTATATGTAAATTTTTCTTATTTTAAAATGCAAATAAGATCCCTAGAAATATAATTGTTTCAACAGGTACATATATCGTATGGCTGGAAATGTGCTAAAAACATTTTCAGAAAAAATATAATAATTTATAGTTTATAAGCAACTTCTGAGAGTGCTAATTTCCACTAATATTATTACCATTTATTAATATATGATTATTTAATAGGTCAAAATGGTGTACCATTGATATTTTAATTTCCAATTATTTGATCATTAGAAAGGCTGAACATGTTTAAATACAGTTATGCTTTATATACTTTCAATATAGTTATGCAAATTAGTTGTTCATATCGTTTCACCATATAATTTTACTTAGAGTACAGGGGTGGGCAAAAGTAGGTTAACATAACCATGGCCACTGTGGCTCAGGTGGTTGAGCATCATCCCACAAAGCAGAAGGTTGCCAATTAAATTCCTGGTCAGGGCACATGCCTGGGTTGCTGGGTGGGGTTGGGGAGTTTGGTCCAGGTAAGAGTGCATGTAAAAGGCAACTGACTGATGTTTCTCTCACTCTCTTTTTCCTTCCCTTTCCCTCTCTCAAAAATTAATAAATAAAATAGTTTTTTTCAAAAAGTGGGCTTACATAATACAAATAAATAATACAATAATTAGCAAATAAATAGTAATAGAAGAATGAACTCTCTTTTTCATACTCACAATTGTAAACCTACTTTTTCTCACCCCTAAATATTTTGTATTATTTATAACTAGAATCTATAGAATCAAGCCCTATAGTCAGACTGCCTGCGTGATTTTCAAGTTCCGTCACTACAACTTATTAGGTTTGAGTCTTTGGGAAAGCTATTTGTCTTCTCTGTGCCTTAGTTGCCTCAAATGTAAAGTGATGATAAAAAGAGTAACTGCCACATAGGGTTGTAATGAGAATTAAATGAGCCGCTACAGGTAAAATAAAAGCAATTAGAACATTACCTGGCTCTTAGTAAATACAAAGAATATTGGCGTTGGGCCTCTATCTTGTACGTTACATAAAATCAACTAAAATTGATTAAAAACTTAAGCATAAGACCTGAAATCATAAAACTTTTAGCAAAAAGTGGAAAAACTTCTTGACATTGGTATTGGCAATGATTTTTTGTATTTGTCACTGAGAGCAAAAGTAACAAAAGTAAAAGTAAACAAGTGGGATGACTTCACACTTAAAAGATTCTTCACAGCAAAGTTAACTATCAAAAAAATTAAAAAGCAAACTATGGAATGAAAGAAAATGTTTGCAAACCACATATCTGGTAAGAAGTTAATATCAAAATATATAGGATCACTTACAACACAATAGAAAAAAAAACAAGCTAAAAAAGGGCAAAGGATCTGAACAGACATTTTCTCAAAGACATAGAAATGGCCAATAGATATATGAAAAGATAGTGTATATCACTAATCATTAGAAAAATTCAAAAAATTCAAAATTCAAGTCATAACCATGAGATATCACCTCATACCTGTTAATAAGTCTATTATCAAAAAGGCAAGAGATAACAGATATTGGTAAGGATGTGGAGAAAATGGAACCACTGGAAATGTTAGTATGAATGCAAATTGATAATTTATGAAAAATAGTATAGGTTCCTCAAAAAATTAAAAATATAACCATCATATGATCCAGCAATCCCATTTCTGGGCATATATTTAAAGGGAGCAGAATCACATTCTCAAAGACAGGTATGTACTCGTATGTTCATTAAGGCATTATTCAGAATAACTGAGACATGGAAACAACCTACATGTCTATTGATGAATGAATGGATAAAGAAAAATGTGAGATGATATATATTTTTTGCAGATTTTTAAAGGAATGAAATCTTAGCATTTTTGACCTGGATGATATAATGTTAAGTGAAATAACCCAGTCAGATAAAAATACTGTATGATATTGCTTCTATGTAGAATCTTAAAAAAAAATTGAACTCATAAAAGCAGAGTAAATTGGTGATTGCTAGGGAATGGGGGCTAGGAAAAATAGGATGAGGTTGGTCAAAGGGTACACCCTTTCAATTATTCCATATAGATGAATAAGTTCTAGGGATCTAATGTACAGCATTGCGACTATAGTTAATAACACTGTATTGTATACTTAAAATTTTCTAAGAGAGCAGATCTTAAGCAATCTCATCACAAGAAAAGTAACTATGTGAGACACAGATGTGCTAACTAACTTGATCTTGAGAATCATTTTATAATATATACATATTTCAAATCACAATGTTGTACACTTTCTGTATAACAATTTTGTTTGTCAATTGTACCTCAGTAAAGCTAGGGGAAATATTGGCAATTTATTATTATTATTGCTACTGTCGTTATGTTTGAGAAATAAAGATTTCATGAAAATCAAACAACCAAACACAATTCATTGTTTGCTCTTTACTTTGGCTTATGTACCTTTTCATACATTGTCATAAAAATTATGTAGGTTTCTGGTACAAACTGGTAGACTGAGCACATATGTGTTTACCTATTTTTCCTGCTGAAGACTCACTGAAATTAGAAGGATATATATATATATATATATATATATATATATATATATATGAAATCTTAGCATTCTATTATATAGAATATATGAAATCTTAACATTTTTCTTATTCATCTATATTGAATAATTGAAAGAGTGTACCCTTTGACCAACCTCGCCCTATTTTCCCTAGCCCCATTCCCTAGCAATCACCAATTTACTCTGCTTTTATGAGTTCAAAAATTTTTTAAGATTCTACATAGAAACAATATTATACAGTATTTTTTCTTTATCTGACTGGCTTATTTCACTTAACATAATGTCATCCAGGTCAAAAATGCTAAGAGTTCACATATATGTATATGGAGAAAGAGAGAGAGTTCTCTTACTCTTTTTGGATGTGCGGGTAGTGGGGGTATCACTAGACAGAAGATCTTATTTAATTTAATTTTTAACTATAATTGTCATTTAGATCATAACTTTGTATAAATCCGCATGAGCATTCAACCCAGAAACTGATGAAATAAAGAAAAGAGAAAAATAAGGGTGGGATTGGATGTTCTTTGGAGGCAAAATCACAGAGATGTTTCATTATTTGATTTAGTATTATGAAGATTAAGAGTAGCGTAATAAAGAGTACCATAAATAATGGTAAGTGATTGAAGTTTTATACAGAAAATCACTGTGAATTAACTTATACCACAATTTCCTTTGTACAGCATGTATAAAGCCTCAAGAAAAAACTGGATATTTAACCTATAAATAATTTCTACTTGTGGAAAGCAAGAGCTCCTAGCGTTAGTGTTGACAATGCAGAGAAAACAGCCTTCTTTGTCTTATCATTAGTGTTTGAGATCTGAGTATTTTCTGTGCTAGAGACATATATACACAGTAATATGAATATTGCCAATTGATGATCTTCTAATATTCCAATAGCTTACCATCAGGGCTTCCATTGAAAAAACTTGTTGGGGAAAAGTGGACTACAGAAACAAAAGGAAATCCATTCCAGCTACTGAGAAAAAAAAATCCTTTGCACCCTGACTGGTGTGGCTCAGTGGGTTGGGACTCACATGACAAACTTCAAAGTTGCCAGTTAGATTTCCAGTCAGGGTACATGCCTGGATTGTAGACTAGGTCCCTGGTTGAGGACATGTGAGAGGCAACCTGTTGATGTTTCTCTGGCACATCAACCTTTCTCTCCCTCTCTTTCTCTTTCCCTTCCTTTCTCTCTAAAAATAAATAAAATCTTTCAAAAAGAAAATCTATTTCTTTATTCTTAAATACAAATTATAACAAAAGAATACTGTATGTTTGAAAAAATCTTGTAGTACAAACAAGAACCAAAGAAAACAAATGAAATTATTGACCTTAGGAAAAATGAAGATGTGATGTCATAAAAAAATACACACAATACTATATAAATACTGTAAAAATTTCAAGAAGACATTGCACATGTAATTTAATAATACGGTGTGATGAGAAAGAATCAAGGAATAACTAAAAATATCTTTGAAATTAAATATAAAATATTAAATGTTAAAAAGAGGTTATAAAAGATGGATTCAACGGAATTTTCCAGAATAAAAATGAAATATTCAAAGAGTAGAGGCTATGAGAATAGAGATAAGAAATAGAATCAAGTCAGTAGGTCTAAGCTAGGTCATAAATCATTAGACATTTATATTCTTAATTGAGAATATAACAAAGCATCATTATACTTATCCAACTAAATCTTCTATTTCTTCCCATTGAATATTTTGTTTCCAGGAAAGTAACTTACCATAAGTAGCTAAACAATATCTTGTAAAAGTTGGATAAGTTTTCCTTTTATTTAATACTGTTCCCCCTGCCTAGGAAAATCCTTTTTCCCCCTTTTCTATTTAAATGAGCTCTCCATACCCTGACTGGTGTGGTTCAGTGGATTGAGCACCGGCCTGCAAATCAAAGGGTTACTGGTTTGATTCACAGTCAGGGCACATACTTGGGTTGTGGACCAGGTCCCCAATAGGGGGCATATGAGAGGTAACCACACATTGATGTTTCTTTCCCTCTCTTTATCCCTCTTCACCTCTCTCTAAACATAAATAAATAAAATAATTTTAAAAATAAATTAATTAACTAACTCTACAATTTTGATCCCTGTCCAACCATACTCATAAATCACTTTCCTTATCAAACTAGCCCATTCTCTGGTCTTATATTTTCTCAATTTCTGTTTGAACCACAGGTTTTCACATTTAATCATAATTTTATCATTTTGTTATTTAATAATTATATGTATTCATTGTCTGCACAAATTTGTAATTTCTTTGGTGCAAGACCCACTGCTTTCATAATTTGCGTAACCCATCATGTAGTGATAAACACATCTATTGTTGAACTCACATATTTTGAGGAAGTTATTAAATATACTGGATTTTTTAAATGGTACTTAATCTCATTGTCTTTTGAACACTTTTTCTTTCCTGAAATTTTAACTTGATAAATGTTTGTGCCTTCTTCACCCAATACTAAAATCAGATCTCTTCTCAATAAGTATTTCTAGACCATTGAATTTCCCAATGATCTTTCATACCTTCTAGTTCACAATAAAGATCTTAGATGATCAATAACTGAAATATATTTTCCAAGGAGTATTCTACACACTGGAAAATTGCTTTACATTCATAATATATATTTTGCAATTGAGTTGGGAAGATGTGAAAAACCTTTCTTTATTTCAATAAGAAGAATCTAAGGACCCAAAATCTTTAATGATACACCTCAGATCAAAATAAAATATAAACAAAGATATTGTGGACCTGAATGACACATTAGATCAAATGGACTTAACTGATTTTATAGAATCTTTCATGTGAAAGAAACAAACTACACATTCTTTTCAAATACACATTGAACATTTTCAAAGACAGACTACATGCTAGGACACAAAATAAGCCTCAACAAATTCAAGAAAATTGAAATCATATCAAGTATTTTCTCAACCATAAGGGCTTAAAACCAAACACCAACCTCAAGGAAAAAACTTGAAAACATTCAAACTCATGGAGACTGAATAGCATGCTATTAAATAATGAAAGGGTCAATAATGAGATCAAAGAAGAAATACAAAATTTCTGGAAACAAATGAAAATTAGCATACAACAGTCCAAAAGCTATGAGACAGAGTGAAGGTAGACCTGAGAGGGAAGTTCATAGCAAAGCAAGCTTACCTAAAAAAGATAGAAACTTTTCAACTAAACAACCTAACCCTACATCTACAAGAACTGTAGAAACAACAATAAACAAAGCCCAGACCAAGAAAAAGGAAGGAAATAATCAAGATCAGAGCAGTACTGAATGACATAGAGACTGATAGAACAATTCAAAGGATCAATAAATCCAGGAGCCATGTCTTTGAAAAGATCAACAAAATTGACAAACCTTTAAGCAGGCTCAACAAGAAAAAAAGGGAGAGGACCATAATAAATAAAATCAGAAATGAAAGAAGAGAAATACAAAGGATTATAAGAAATTACTATAAACACCTATAGGCTAAGAAATTTGAAAACAAGGGTGAAATAGACAAATTTTAGATAGAAAAATATAATCTTCCAAAGCTGAATGAAGAAGAAAAAAGCCTGAGGAGACTGATCACAGCTGGTGAAATGGAAGCAGCAATCATAAAATTCTTGGCACACAAAAGCCCTGGACCTAATGGTATCAGAAGAAAATTTTATAAAACATTTAAGGAAGAGCTAACCCCTGTCCTTCTAAGACTAATCCCAAAAATCCAAGAAGAGGGAAGACCCCCAACCTCTTTTTATGAGGCCAGCATCATCCTAATCCCAAAACAAGATAAAGACTGCACAAGGAAAGAAAACTATAGTCCAATATTGCTGATGAACATAGATGCTAAAATCCTCAATAAGATATTGGCAAACTGCATCCAGCAATACATTAAAAAGATCATTCACCATGATCAACTGGGATTCATTCCAAGGATGCAAGGATGGTACAATATTCACAAATGAATAAAAGTAATAAATCACATAAACAAAAAGAGTCATAAACCACGTGATGATATCAATAGATGCAGAAAAGGCATTTGATAAAGTACAGCACCCATTTATGATAAAACCACTCAGCAAAGTGGGAATAAAGGGGACATACCTCCACTTAATAAAGGCTATATATGAGAAACCTACATCTAACTTTATACAGAATGGGTAAAAACTAAAAACTTTCCCACTAAGATTGGGAACAAGACAAGGATGCCTGCTTTCACAACTTCTATTCAGCATAGTATTGGAAGTTCTAGCCACAGTGATCAGAAAAGAAATAAAACATCCATCCCCCATTTGGCTTAGTCATTGGGTAGGGAGGGGTGGGGCTGGGGAAAGTGGTGGTGGCAAAATGTTGATATGGGGATAATGTGAAAGGGTGCAAGGCAGAGGAGATAAAGGGGAGAAAAAATGAGAAAACAGTAATAGCATAATCAATAAAATATTTCAAATATAATATGCACTATATATCAGATAATATACTATACCTTGATTCTAAAATGCATATACTTCAATTTATATTTCCTTAAATTATAATAACTCATAATCAATACATATAATACATTGTGATATACCTTAGATAAGAGAAAATAAGATTTTGATAGTCTATTAGAATTTTTACCAAAACAGTGCATCTTTTGATTAACAGTTTTTGTAGCCTTAACCATTCATTACTATTTCCTATGAGAATAAGTATTCTTCTACCTCATGAGTTTCAATGGTTGTACCATAACCCATTTAAAAATTTTATTATGTTTTTTTAAAAGAAGTAAAAAACATCCAAATTGGAAAGGAGGAAGAGACTCTGTCATTGTTTGCATATGATGTAATAGTATACATAGAAAACCTGACAGACTCCACCAAAATGCTACTTGCTCTAATAAGTGAATTGGGCAAAACAACAGGATACAAAGTCAATATTCAGAAATCAAAGGTATGTTTGTACACAAACAATGAAATGTCAGAATCAGAAATCAAGGGAAAAAATCCCATTTACTATAGGAACAAGAAAAATAAATTACCTAGGAATAAGCTTAACCAAGGAGCTTAAAGACCTGTACTCAGAAAACTACACAACCCCAAAGAAAGAAATTAAGGAAGACACAAATAAGTGGAAGCATATTCCATGTTCAAGGACTGGAAGAATTAACTTCATCAAAATGTCCATACTACTGAAAACAACTTATAGATCCAATGCAATCCTTATTAAAATACCAATGACATATTTTACAGATATAGAACAAACATTTAGAAAATTTATATGGAATTACAAATGACCCCATATAGCTGCAGCAATTTTCAGAAAGAAGAACAAAGTTGGAGTGATCACAATACCTGACATAAAAGTATATTATAAGGCCAATGTAATCAAAACAGTCTGGTAGTTGCATAAGAATAGACACATAGATCAAGGGAACAGAAGAGAGAGCCCAGAAATAAACTCATGTTTCTACAATCAATTAATATCCAACAAAGGGGGCAGAAGCATAAAATGGAGTAAAAATAGCCTTTTCAACAAATAGTGTTGGGAGATATGGACATTCAAAAAAGTGAAATTTGACCACCAACTTACACTACACACAAAAATATACTCGAGATGGATACAAGACTTAAATAGAAGTCACGACACCATAAAGGTCCTAGAGGAGAATATAGGTAGGAAAATCTCAGATATTCCATGTAGCAATATTTTCACCAATATGTCCCCTAGAGCAAGGGACATAAAGGAAAGAATGAACAAATGGGGCTTCATCAAGATAAGAAGCTTCTGCGTGGCAAAAGAAAACATCAGCAAAATGAAAAGGAACCAACTGTATGGCAAAATATATTTGCCAATGACACCTCAGACAAGGGTTTGATCTCCAACATATATAGAGAATGCACATGACTCCGCTCCAGGAAGGCAAATGAAAAAAATTTAAAAAATGGGCAAAGGCCCTGAACAGACGCTTCTCCAAGGAAGACATACAGAGGCCACAGAGACACGTGAAAGGATGCTCAGCATCCCTAGCCATTAGGGAGATGCAAATTAAAACCACAAAGAGATACCACTTCACAGCAGTCAGAATGACCATCATAACCAAATCAACAAACAACAAGTGCTGGTTAGGATGCGGAGAAAAGGGAACCCTACTGCAGTGTTGGTGGGAGTGCAGACTGGTGCAGCCACTGTGGAAAACAGTTTGTAATTTCCTCAAAAAACTAAAAATGGAACTGTCTTTTGACCTAGCAATTCCACTGTTAGGGTTATACCCTAAGAATCCTGAAACAATGACTTAAAAGAACCAATGCACCCCAATGTTCACTGCAGAACAATTTACAATCATCTAGAATTGGAAGCAACCTAAGTGCCCAACAGTAAATTAGTGGATCAATAAAACTGTGGTACATTTGCACAATGGAATACTATGCAGCAGAAAGAAAGAAAGAGCTACTACCTTTGCAAAAGAATGGATGGAACCGGAGAGCATTATGTTAAGTGAAATAAACCATGTGGTGAAAGACAGATACCATATAAGGTTCTCACCTATAAGTGGAAACTAATCAACAAAATAAACAAGCAAGCAAAATATAACCAGCAATATTAAAATAAAAAACAAACTGACAGTAACAAAAGATAAGTGGGAAGGGGTTAACAGGAGAAAAGCAGGGAAAGGGTAATCAAGGAACATGCATAAAGGTCCCATCAACAAGCCCAAACTGGGGAAGGGTTGAGGGTGGGAGATGGGGATGGTTTGGGCTGCGGAAAGCTGTGGCAGGAAAATGTAGACAAAAAAAAAAAATAGACAGAGGGAGGCTAAGAGTAACAGAGGAAATTTAGAAGCCAAAGATCTGTAATGTACAAACATGAACTAAGAGGTGTCAGGATGATGGGATGGGGTCCAGGGTGGAGGGGATAAAGGGAAGAAAAACTGGGACAACTGTAATAGCATAATCAATAAAATATACCAAAAATTATGTAGAAAGTAGTAAATTCAGGATTAGAATTCAGAACTATGTTGCTCTAAAACCCAAGCTCCTTCAACTCTTTCCCAACACATAACACTTTTTAAAAACATTTTTTAGCACTCGTAATAAAACAGTCACTATGCTAAGCATCATAGAACAAACATGATGTGTGACAGTAAAATAAGAAAATCCTTGCCTGCATTTTGCTTACAGCCTTATGCAGGATTTAAACAGATGTACAGATACAGCAGTTTTAATTAAAGCTTCCTCCATGGACGTTATTTGGAAACTAAGTGGAAGAGCTGAAGTGATATGCGGTGAGTGAACAGTACAAAAATAAGTCAACCAATGTGCCGAATGAAACACTAGCCTTTTAGTGTAAACGGACTTAATGTTAATCTTCTACGGGAATCCGGAAGCAGAAAAATCAATTTGATGGAAGAAATATATTTTGTATATTTACCCCATTTTGAGACATACAATATGCTTTCTGGTTGAAATAAAGCCCTTGTAGCATAACGAAGCTATAGCATTTAATATCACTGTTAAGTCCTTGCAGTAGCTTTATTAAAAATTGATGTATTCGATTGAAATTTGCTTTAGTTTAGTATATAAAAAAATGTATTGTTGTTCAATTACAGTTGTCCCCATTTGCCCCATTACTCTCCCTTGCCCTACGCATCCCCACCTCCCACATTCCATCCTCTCATGCCCTCTAGTTGTCTTTCTCCATCAGTCCTTTATACATGTTCCTTAAGTTGTCCCTTGCCTTTCTTTCCCCAGTTATCCCCCTCCGCCCACCCCTGGTCACTGTCAGTTTGTTTTTTATTTCCATGTCACTGGCTTTATTTTGCTTGCTTGTTTGTTTTGTTGATTAGGTTCCACTTAGAGGTGAAATCATATGGTATTTGTCTTTCACAGCTGGCTTATTCCACTTAGCATAATGCTCTCCAGATCCATCCATGCTGTCTCCAAAGGTGGGAGTTCCTTCTTTCTTTCTGCTCTATAGTGTTCCATTGTGTAAATGTACCACAGGTTTAAAAAAATTACTATTTATTTTTGGAGAGAGGGGAGGGGGGAGAAAAAGAGGGAGAGAAACATCAATGTGTGGTTGCCTCTCGCATACCACCTACTGGGGAACTGGCCCCCAGCCCAGGCATGTGCTCTGACTAGGAGTCACACCAACAGCCCTTTGGTTCACAAGCCAACACTTAATCCACTGAGACACACCAGCCAGGGCTAAATGTAGCACAGTTTTTTGATCCACTCATTTACTGATGGGCACTTAGGCTGTTTCCAGCACTTGGCTATCATAAATAATGTTGCTGTAAACATAGTGGTGCATAGGTTTTTTTGAATTGGTGTTTCAGGATTCTTAGGGTATATTCCCAGCAGTGAGATATCACTTCACACCAGTCAGAATGACCATCATTAACAAATCAACAAATAACAAGGACAGGCTTTAAAATAAGTCTCTGAGAAAGCAGCAAGGAGAGCTAATATTGCTCCAAAGGATTTGATCCTTTGTTTTCACTATTTCCTTCTAAATAGTTTCTAAGTTTATTTTGTTTAATTTTTAACACAAAACATTTTAAAAAGATAAAGTGGATTTTAAAAATATCCCTAGTGTGTAGCTTAGATTTATTCCCTACTTCTAATTTTATTGCATCATGATCCACAAATGTGTGCTGTGTAATTTCTGATTTGGGGTAAAAAAATAAAAAAGGTGCAATTTTTTTGTGGTAAGATTACTTGAAGAATTGTTGTCAATATTTCAAGTATTTGAAAAGGGTATTTGACATTTTGTTGAGTATGAAGTTCATATATATTATAAAAGGAACTTTTTAGCTATGATATTAAAATTAAAGTATTCTATGACCTGCAAGCCAATAAAGGAGTAGAATGAAACAATAAAATTATTAATTCAAAATAACTATTTTTATTATTAGAAAACCAATAGGAAGAAGTTAAATAAACCAAAATATTTTAGTGATTACATTAAATGAAATAAATACTCAAATTAAAAGCCAAATATTATCAGAATAAACTAAAGTGTTGAGTACAAACTATGGTCTTCTTATCAGTCTCTCAATGACATCATTTCGAGTCCCTTTGGATTTAAGTGCTGTGTATTGAAACACACTCCACTTTTATATTTTGAGTAGAATATTATGATTTTTTGAGAAAAGATTTCGCTTGCTACGCAGGAGTCATATGATGTAATTTCAAAATGCAGGTAGTATCTTCCCATACAAAATTTTTGCACAATAGGAATTGGGAGATTTTTAGGCAGACAAATTATTCTCCTCCCTCTCCTCTACACATTAAGTTGCACTTTCTTCTTGAAACACATATAAATATCCTACATAATTGAACAATCTCGCTGAACAATTCTGTGTTTTTTAGAATTGATGACCAACATCATAACACATTATATAGAATTGCTTTACATTTTTCCTTGTCTTAGTCTACCACTTTCCTTAAAGTCCTGTCCTAGATTAATCCTAAAATTGGTAAATGTAAATAAAAGGAAATATTTCCTGGGAAGAAAACCCCACTAAAGGAACCCAAGAGAAGATTAAATAAATGTTCTGAATAGACACACACCTAAAATAAGAAATTAGATCCAGATTTTTAAAACCTTCTTATGAAAGCAACTCTAAACCCAATGAAATTCACTATTGAGTTCTATTAATAATTTAAGAATAAAATTAAAACCAATATTATAATAATTATTAAAAAAGAGAAAGAGGTAATACTACTCACTTCATATTAGGAGGCTGGTAGCTTTTCTACTAAAATATGAAAATGGTACCATAGTAAAGTAAAATTAGAAGCCCATTTTTCTTATTTGCATGAATGAAAAACACAAATGTATTTGGTTTACAAACTGAATTTGTAATTTTAAAAGGGTAATATACCATGAAACTTTGGTTCTATTACAGGAATATAAGATTGGTTTAACATCTAAAATTAATCAAAATTATTTCCCACATAAACAGAATAAAGAAAAAAATATATATCACAACATACATTAAAAAAGCAATTGATAAAATTCAATGTCTATTAGCAACATGGGGATAGTAGGAAACTGCCTCAATCTGAAAAAGGGTATTTACATAAACTTATACTAAGCCTCAGATTTAAATGTAAAATATTCAAAGTTTTCCCCTTGAGATTGAGAACAATCCAAGAAAATCAACTATAAACACCTCCATTTAAAATTGTACTAGAGTTCCTAGCAAGTGCAGTAAGACATGCAAAAATAAAATCTCTAGAGAATGAAATGGGAAGAAATACAATTAACATTATTTTTAGGAAACATGCACACATACATAAAAATCCAAAGAAATCTATAGATATATGTTACATTCAATAGGTGAGTTTGGCAAGGTTTTAAGATTAATATCAGTACAAGAAGAATCTATTGTGTTTCTATACAATAGAAACAGGTAATTAGACAATAACAATTTTAAAATAACATCATTTATTATAGTATCAAAAGCATCACATAACTAAGAATAAGTTTAATAAAAATTAGAAAGATCTTAATACAAAAAATCTAAAATATTAAAATAATTTTAAAACAAACATAAATGGAGGGACAAATCATATTCATGGGTTTAAAGACTCAGTATTTTCAAAATGTTAATTCTACTGAAATTCATATATGGCTTCAATGTCTGTCTTATAAAAATTCCAGTAAGATTCTTATGGAATTTGAAAGTCTCTTTCTAAATTATTTACAGAAATTCAAAGGGAAAACAATAGACAATCATAAAAAGAAAACAGATAGAATCGCATTACCTGATTTTAGGCCTTATTATGAGCTTATAGTAGTACCAGGATATTAATAGACAATGGAACAGGTAAATGGAACAGGAGAGAATTTGCAGAAACAAGTCCTCCCTCATAAGGGCACTAGTTTGATGACAAAAGTAGCATAATAGACTACAGGAAAATAATGATCTCTGAGGTAAAAATACTGAATCAATTGGGTAGCCATGTGGGAAAAATAAAATGACCCCTATATCATATCACATATAAACATCAATCCCAGGTCAATTGAAGATCCAAAATATTAAGTAAAATTACTGGGTTTCTAGAAGTTGTCATAAAACAATGTCTTCATAACTTCGAAATAAGGAAAGGTTCCATAATGTGGACACAAATATCTCTAAAATAAATGAAAACTAGATTAATTGGGCTAAATTAAAATTGAGACTTACATTAATTAAAATGTACTATAAAGGAAGGAAAATGTGAAACCACACAATGGGAGAAAATACTTGCAATACATATAATCAACAAATAGCTTATATATATAATAGTAAAAGAATTCTTATAAATAATTATGAAAATGATGAACAAGTCTAGAAAAATGAACAAAAGACTCATGCAAAATATGATAAACATGAAAAGGAGCTTAATTTATTTTATAATCAAGGAAATTTATAACTATGATGTATTATTAAGCTTTCAGAGAAATGACTAAGAGGAAAACATCTCACAATAGAAATGTTACCAATGTTGTGGAGGAGCCAAAATTCTCCTATATATCTGATAGGCATGCAAACTGGTATGTTAAACATTGGAAAACTAGCAACATCTACTAAACAGAACATATTGTTATCCTATAGCCTCATAATTCCTAAATATACATAATATCAAATTGCATATACAGTCATGTGCTGCTTAATGACAAGAATATGTTCTGAGAAATGAGTTCTTAGGCAATTTCATTGTATGAAATAATGAGTGCACTTACACAAATCTAGATGGTAGACCCTGCTACACACCTAAGATATGTGGTCTATCCCATTGCTCCTAGGCTACTATAAGCCTGTACAACATACAAAGCAACATGA
>PVJD01017677.1:0-16801 GCA_004026545.1 Mormoops blainvillei | reverse complement strand
CAGGAACCATTTGATTTGTGTTTTGTGGGCTTTAATAGGGTGGATTATGCTGATGTGAGTGGGGGGGAAGAAAAAACAACAAAAAACCCAGGCTGTGCTTAGAGGGTCCAACAAATATTCCAGCGGGTTCCTCTAAAGCAGGGCTTTGAAAACACTTCACCCTGGGCCTTCACGGAGACCAGGAGTCCAGGCTGTCAGGGTGTTTTAAAGCCCACCAGTTAATTTTCATTGGCACCAGGGTGGAGAACCCCTGCTCTGAAAGACTGTGGGCCCAAGGGGAAGAGAAAGGGGACGTTTGGGATATGATCGAGCCTTGATTGTACTAGAACCAACAGGATGGTACCTGGGGTGCTGGTAGGGAGCTCTGCGGAGGGGTAAATGGGTACATAGAAACCTCTCCCCCACCCCTCCACCAGGCCCCCCCACCTCTGGCAGGCAGGAGCACAGGAAGCTGCAGAGAGCAAGCAAGTAGAATTCAGCCCTTGGCAAAGTCTCAGAGCATAAAACCAGGAGTTTAAAACCCAGGGCTGAGAATCTGGGTTTTTGTGCTGACAATGAAGATGTGCGGACACTCCAAATGTGTGAGGCCCCTGTTGGCAGCTGGCCTTCCTGAAGAAGGATGGACCTGAAACGTCCTTCTGGAGCTCTTCAAGTCCCCCTCCTGTCCGCGAACAAGCTTCCCTTTCATCCTCCATGATTTTCTCCTATTACCTGGGTGACAGTGTGGGGCATGGGGAGGGCCACCAGGTCGGCAGGCAGACGGACGACTTGGCGCCCAGAGCTACCACTTTCTGAGTGATCTTGGACAAGGAGCTCCTTCTCTGTGCTTGTTCAGTTTCCTCATCTATAAAGTGCAGATAATAATAGGGCTCACAGGGTTAGGGAGAGAGAGGGTTGCACGAGATCATCTAGGGGGGCCCCGCGTATGCCTGGCACCGGTAGCCACATTCGTGCTGGGCCCTGTGCAACGCCCCTCTGAGGACTCACTCTCAACGTCCACCACTTCTGTGTTCTTCCATGTCGCGCCCATGCTCCCCTCCCTCCAGGCTTTCGTCCAGCCAGGTCCCTCTTCCTGGACTGCTTTTCCTTCTCTTCTCTTCCTGTCCGATCCTGCACTGTTAGCCCCGATGCTGGGTGACCCGCTAGACCTACCACTTTCTTCTCCTTTCACCTCCTCTCCCTCCTAGAATTTAGGTTTTATATGGGACTGCTCTCCCCCTGGATATTTGCCTCACCGGAGCCCTGGGCCCCCCCTTTACAGCGATCATCGTCTCCCGGATTCACACCATCACTCCCACCTGCACGGAAAATTCCCTGAGGACAATATCGGTGGCTTTTATCACCCAAAGCACAGTGTGGAGATCCAGAAAAAACATGTGCTTGGGCACCTGATTCTCTCAGCAAGCCTATAAGGTAGATCCTATTACTGTGCTCATTTTACAGATGAGGAAACTGAGGTAGACGTTAAGTCACCTGCCTAAAGTCAAACAGCCAGCTTGGAGCTGGGACTCGAACCCAGAAGGCTGGCCCTGCAACCCTGGCTCTTAACCTCTTCGGGACACATCTTTGCAGAGTAAGGTTCCGCCTTACAGATAAGAATGAACAGGAGGGAGGAAGGGACGATTGAGGAGACTGAGGATGGCGACACTGAGCCCCATTGAAGCAGGAGGCCTGTCCCCAGTGTCGGGGACCTCAAGGAAGCCACAGGAGCACTGAGCTTCTCTTCCCATTACTCTCTGTGTGGACCACTGGAGAGGGGGTCATAGGTCACTGACCAAGCCTCCAGTCCAGACTGGTACCCACCGTTTCCCAAGATGGCCCAGCCCTCCTCCAGCCCACCCTGGATGGGCACCTCTGAATCTAACAGTCTAGGGCACTTTTAAACTTGCCCTCAAATCGAAGGAGGGGTCCCTGGGCATTAGAATAATGGTGGTGACATGAAGGGGAACACCATACCCTGATGGAAGTTAGACCTGAGGGAAGAAAGAAGTAACGTGAAACCTCCCATCCAGCAGGACAGCTGGGGAACACAAGCAAAAACACACCATGAACTCAGCGATTCCGTGGGCTGGAGCTTTGCTACTGCAGCCCCAGTCCTACCTCTCCTCCCATTTCTCGTGGCTGGGCTCCAGAGGCCTCCCCGGTCCCCCCACCCTCCACACACATCTCGGTAACTCTTTCTCTTACTCTTATGGCCTGTTTCAGCCGGTGGACGGTGCTCTTCTTGAGGACTGGGCTCTGCCTCATCTCTGCCTGCCCGTGTCAGCCCACAGCGTGTGCCCAGGAGGCCCTCGACAAGCCATGGTGGGCAGCACGGACAGTGCTCCCTACGAGTCAGCGGAGCCAACTGCTGCAGGTCACCTTGACTTGTGAGACACACGAATTCCAAGACCCAGCCTGGCCCCTAGGGAACCCCCCTGCCCAATGCTTCCCTCCACCTCACCAAACAAGGGGCTCCTTCAGCCATTCTGGCCCCACCGTGGTCATTAGCTATGGGTCTTAGGTAAGTCACTTAACTTCTCGGAGCCTCAGGTTCCCATCTATAAAAGGGGACAATCACCCTTGCCCTACTGAGTCAGTTGAGGACACAACGAGCTGCTATTTAGAAGGAACCTAGCACAGGGCCTGGAGACAGGAGATGCTGGCAGCCACTAGTTTCCTGTTGGGGTCTTCTCTTCCAAATTGTCAAAGCAAGTGGCTTTCATTTGGCCCCCTTGTGCACCTCTCCCAGTTCCTAGGCAGTTCAGGGTTCCAGGTCTATCCTGTGGGACCCCTCTCCCAGCAGCGCCCCCACCACTATGAATGGAAAGAGACCTAAACCAGGCCCCTTAAGGGTCCCAGGACCCCTGCCAGAGGGATATCATTTCCCACAAGGGCCTCCTCTACACAGCAAAGGCCCTTTGCCTCCTCACTGTCACCTCCCCTGGAGAGACCGGTGTCATGGAAGGGAATCTAGGGGAGGGAGACACTATGGCAGAACCTAAAACTGCTGCAGGTGGCGGGGAGGAGAAGATGCCCCCATCCTTCTCTGAATCCTAGCAAAGTCCCTGAGGGTCCCCAAACTGTGGCCCCAGTGGCTGCAATTGTTTATCCGCAGAAACAGGTCTCACGGGCAAACCAGAGCAGGAACGCTGTGAAAACTCAGAGTGGATTCAGGCCCAGAGAATCAAATGTTCAGAGCACAGCACGGACCAGTTCTGCTCCACAGAGCAGGGAGGGAAAACATTGGCCTTTTTCCTTTCTTTCTCAAGCGAAACATAAGCGGTTTGGATTTTCCAGGGCTTGGCCACCTTCACCATTAATGGAAAGTCTGCTTCTGCCACCTATAACCCTAAAAACGAAAAGGACGCAAAAATCCACACAGTGATTTTCCAATTCCCAGGACAAGACGGTCCCTCAGGGTTTGTCTCTGCATTCCTAAATCTGGTCCGTCCTGGCCGTGCAGAGAGGTAGGTGAGCGTGATTCTTTGCCTTGTTTTGCGGATGACTGAATGGAGGCTCAGAGAGGTGAAGCGACATGACGAGGTCACTGAGCTAGTGAGTGCCGGGCTGGGATTTGAACCCATCTCACCACCAACTAGTATATTTCTTACCGCATTCTGGGGCTCTAGGGATTTGCAGGTGGGGGAGTCGAAGGCAAGAAGAGCGAGCAGTTTGGGGCTTTTTAAACTTCCCTTTCTCTCACCAGCTATAGCGAATGCACGCATGGAGCAGAGCACACGGAGAGCTGTCTAGAATGCAAGAAGCATGGCCTGGAAGGAGATGAGGGATATTCACACATGGATTAATTTCTGTTCCTGTTACACATTAGAGATGTTTGTTCCTCTCACACATCAGTTGGGTCCCCACATAAGATTTCATTGGAAGAAAGGGATAAACAGCTTAAAAGTAATTGGAAACCAGTGCAGCAAAGCGCATCAGTCTGAGGCTTGCGCCTGCCGGTCCGGTTCGTGATGAGGCGTGGTCTGTGCCAGGGAGTCACAACAAAACCTGCAAATGTAGAGGAGGCTGCCGCTGGGGGAGAAGGCCGCCACGTGGGTCGGGGGCCGAGCCTCTCGGCTGAATTTGAATTTAAAATCTTTAGTTATTAAAACGTGGGCTACAGTCCCTTTGATATTGGTGAGACCCAAGCAGCCACCTCCCAGGACAAAGCTCTGGGGAGGTTTTGTAAGATTTGGGGTCTGGGGTGCGTCTCTCCAGGCAGGTTAGCTCCTGATCCCATGCCAATGTCTCCATCCCTCGGGCATCGGGTAATGGGGGTTTTCCCTCATCCAAGCAAAACTTGCCACACTTCTTGGGCACCTCAGGCCAGCCTTGGGCAAAATTTCTGGGAAGCCGCTGAAGTTCCTCAGACAGCTGTAGAGGCTAAATCAGCAATTTCCTCTTGATGGCTGGACATGGTGTTCCCTAAGGAACACATGGCCGCCAGGTGCTCGTGGTCAGCCCCTGTCAGCCTTGACCCTTTTCCTGCAGCTCAGGCTGCTCGGAGCTGGAGTAAACCTGCCTGAGAGTTGGCGCTTCGCACTGAAGCAAGGGCCAGGGGCAGGGTCACCGGGATGAGAAAGTAACGGTCCATTCCCTTAGGGAGCAGGGGATGTGCCAGGAGCCTCTGCCCCACCAGCCAGTGGGTTCTGGAAGTAATGACTACTGTGGCCACCACAATTTATTGTGAGCTAACTATGTGCTAAGTTTTTTACATGTCTTACTTCACTGAATTAGCATTACCATCTAATGTAAGGTCAGCCCTGTTTCTAGCTCCATTTAACAGAGGAGGAGACTGAGGTTCAAAGTCAGACAGTCAGTGGCAGGGCAGACACTTCAATCCAAGTCTGATGCCCAAGACTCTCCACTTGACCAAGCTTCACTGTCCAGGCCCAATGTGTATGGAGTAAGTAGGACCCCCGCCTCCACCAAGTCTATATGCCTGGGCTCCTGCCTTAACTTCTCTACACCATACAGCCTCAGTGGGGACAATACTGCCTCCAAGAGGACAACTGATTTTTGGTGGGGTGGCAAAAACTCTTACTTTTTCATGTACGAAGCACACTATAGATATGTAGTATATGTATCTATAATCATAAAGTTTATGGGAGGAGGGTGCAACTGATAAAAAAATAAGGACCTGGAACATAGTAGGTGCTCAGTAAACAGTCAGTCCCTTCTTCACTGCCCACCGGAGCCAAACGTGAATTGGTCTTAGGGGGAGCTTTTGTGTATCAGCCTAGTCCCCGCCTAGTCCCACCCAGCTCCACCCTTCAACCTTTGGCCCTTAGTGCCAAGGCCCTGGAACGCTCTATGCCCAAGTCTGTACCCATTAGGACCCAGTTCACCCCAACATTCCTGGTTCTTTTCTGGAAGCCCCAGATCTCAAGAGTTCTGGACTTGTTATAGGTTAAACAGGTACAGGCTTAGCTCAGCTCAAATGAAACTTGAACACTTCAGGTTGTTGTTGTCAATTCTCCCAACACAGGGAAAAAGGTAATTGTCAATTAACGAGCCCATCAACTGAGGTGGGAGGAAAATCAATAACACGGACCAATACAGAGCGTTCTACCGCCAGTCAGGATTCCAGCAGCGGGAGCCTTTCAGATAGGTACACGGAGTAATTGGCTTCTCCCTTGTGACCCATCCCGCGGACTCTACAACTCTCCAATTAACATGTACCGTTGACAGACACACAATTATTTGGGTTCACTGTGCCCTAGCCAGTGTTTGTTCAATCAGAACTTGCAAATACGTAGGAAGTGCACAGAATAGCAAATGCAGAATGGCTCTGGGGGAAGCCAAACAGTGAGTGAGTCTTAAAGAAGACTCTGGATGTGGGATTTCTTTTCCAGAGAGCTTCCCTGAGTCTCAGCTCAAATGCTGGTCAAAAACCCTGCTCTGGCCAGCCCCTGACTGGGCCTGTCCCCACCTCCACTGAGGCATTCAGAGGGGTTACCTATGGCTTGACTGGTACTGTCCTCCAGAATCCATGAGCAAGAAGGGGATCATTCTCCTTCCTGCCCCATTCGAGTTGGAAAAGATCTGGGGCTGGGCCTTTGCACAACGGGCTCCTTCTGGAAGGCCATTTCTCATCTCTTCCACTTGGGTCATTCTGACCCATCCAAGCCAGCCTCCAAATCCCCAGGGATTCTTCCTGGACCTCCTGAGGCTAGGTTAAGGGCCACGCACCCAGAAGATCCTGGGTTTGCTCCTCCTTACCAGGTTACCTGCCCCCCCACCGCCATTCATCTCCGTTTCCCTCGCGAAAGAGCGAGCCCTTTGATGTCAGAGACTAAGTATCATTCATCTCTAAACATCGGCACTCAGCAGAGAATTAGCAAATGGTTGTTGGACCGACGGATGGGTAGGTAGTACAAAAAAAGAGAGGGAAAGTAGGTGGATGGATCTGTGGGTACCTTGAAGAACAGGTAGGGAAATGGGTAACAGTTGGGAAGGAAGATGGATGAGGGGGGCAGAGGATAAGTTGGGCATGGACAGAGTGGGAGGGCAGGTGGGTGGTGGATAGAAGATGGGTAAAAAGACTGTTGGGAGGGTCGGGGACGGGTTGTTTGGGTAACTAATTGGAAATCATTTAGCACAGTGGTTAGGAGTATGGACTCTGGAGTTTGATGTTTTGGATTAAAATTGTAGCCCTGGTATTTCCTGGTTGTGTGACCATGGGCAAATGAACCATTCTCTCCAGGCCTCAGTGTCCTTACCAGTAAAACGGAAATAATAATAGATTTCCTGCTAAGTCTGTTGTGAGAACTAAATTCTACCTTGCTCCTAGCCCTTCCCAGACCTCTCCTCGCTGAATCAGGTGGTTTTAGCGATGGAAGGGAATCCATATGCCATGTCCTTTGTCCCTGGAGAACCCAAGCACAAAGCAGTGAGGTGACTGGCCCCAGTTCCTGCAGCCAGGAGCAGCAATGCCTGGATTACGCATCTCTCCATCCACGTGTGCTCGCCCACGACTCATTCAACACACACTTATGTGCACCCGGGGGGTGCCCAGCACGGGGCTAAGTAGTGGGACTACAGGTGTGATTAAGACAGACTCTGTCCCTTTTCTCCCAAACCTCACTGACCTCTAGAGAAGATAGCCACGAATGAACAATTTGAATTGGTAAAATGTGCAGAAATGAGGAAATTAAATGAACAAAAATGAAAATGGTGAGAGCTGTGAAGGAGGTATCCGTGGCGCTGAGCCGGGTGCTGTAGGGGGCCGGGGGCTGCTCCAAGGAGGAGCTGACATTTCAGCTGTGGCCCAAAGAAGGCTCCTCTAAAACAAACAAACAAACACAACTGTAATAGGGAAAAAAGAAAAAGACTCCTTTTGAAACAGCAAGTCAACCTGAAAGGAACCTAAGAATAAACCTAGCAAAGGATGTGCCTGATTTTTATGGAGAAATTTATAAAGCATTACAGAAGGAAATAAAAGAACTGGGCAGACTGAGGGGATAATAGAATACGAGATGCGGGGGGGGAAAGGCGAGAGGGCTCCCCAGTGCCCACACCAGGGGGACTCTGTATGGACTGAGATAAAAGTCAACGGAAAAAGTAAAGAACAAATTTATATCCTGGGCTCTGGGCACTTGAGTACGATTTTCTTTCTGGTAATGGGCTGTACTTTCATGCCCACTTGTTACAAGCATAGCTAATGCACATGCAATTTTGTAACCAGCTTTTTTCCCCCACTTGACAATATAGCATAGACATTTCCCATATCATTAGCATTTGATAAAAAGAAAAACTATAAAGAATGGTCTCCAAGGCAGAGAAGTATGGGTGTTTCCCCTATTTTAGAGGCAGAGAGGGGCGGGGGAAGGAAACCCACATGCACGCAGTGTCTGTTACGGAAAATTCTCACACCCACACTGGGTTGCAGACTTTTCCCTTCGTCTTGCGAACGCGAGCATGGGGCAATGCAGGTTCCAGCTGCTCATTCACCGGGCTAGAACGCAAGCCTGGGTTTCCAGGGGTCTTGGCTCTGTGCTGCTTCCTACAGCTGAGGATGGGGACACACTAGGCCTGTCCACCTTTGTGTCCCTCGGTGCTGTCACGGTGATGTGTGCAACAACATCCACTTAGTCATTCAACCTGCGGGTGCCGAGTGCCCACTCTGCCTGGCATTGTGCTAGAGCTTGGGCGGCAGCAGGGAACAAACCAAGATCCTGCCTTAGTTTCCAGGACTGACACAACAAATTGCCACAAGCTTGACAATTTATTGTCTCATAGCTCAAGGGGCCAGCAGTCTGATATTAAGGGGTTGGCAGGGCGGTGCTCCCTCTGAAGCCTCTAGCGGACAGCCCTTGCTGTCCCCTTCCAGCTTCTGGTGGCTTCTGTCATCTCTTGATTTGAGTCAGCATCGCTCCCCTCCCTGCCTGCATCTTCACGTGGCCCTCTTCCCTGCGTCCCTGTGTCTCACATCCCTCTCCCTTTTCTCTAGTGTGGCGCCATTCATTGGATTTAGAGCCCGCATGAAATCCAGGGTGATCTTGTCTCTAGATCCTTCACTTTATATCTGCAAAAACTATTTTTAGACAAGATTAAGTCACAGCCACAGGGGGTCTGGACTAGGATATATCTTTTGGTGGGGCGGGGTGGGAGGGACCCAGTTGGACCCTCTCTACCGACCTGCATTCTAGTGAAGGAAAATGAAGAACAAATACACGTATCGTATGTTAGATGGTGGTGAGTGCTATGGCAAAGGGGGAGAAGGAGGGAATGGGGAGGGAATATGGGGCGGCGGGCACTGCAGTTCTAAATGGGACGCTTAGGGAAGGCCTCACTGTGAAGGTCATAGGTGACCAAAGATGTGAAAGTGATGACAAAAAAGCCATGCGGGTATCTGCATTAAGTGTTCCAGAGAGAGAGAATAACATGTTTAAAGAGTCCCCAGGAGGCAGCACTCCTGGAAAGAAGGAGGAAGGAAGTCCAAGCGGTGGTAGACCCGGCTCGGGGCGGGGGCGGGGCACTGTGGAGCAGGGTGACTCCAGGTAGAGGGAGCCATTGCAGGGTTTGGAGCCGAGTGGCTGATGCAGCAGAGGAACCTTAGCTGCCATGTGGAGACCAGTGAGAAGGCAACTGCAAAAACCCGGGTGACGGAGGCTGGTGTGGACCAGCATGGCAGCAAGAGATGTGAGGAGGGTTAGGGGCTTCTGGGCACACTTTGGAGACAGGGTCCGCAGCATTCCTGATGAGTGTGGAATGTGATGAAAAAGAGAGGCATCCCAGATAAACAGCAAGGTGATTTTGTCTGAGCAATGGGAAGGACATGGAGTTGCCACTATCAGAGTTGGAGGAGGCTGTAGGTGGAGTAGAGTTATGGGAAAGATTAGGAACTGAGTTGGGACATGTTGGGTGTCAGATGTCAATTAAAAAGAGATGCCAGGTGGGTATTTGAGTCTGGGGCTTGGAGCAAGGTCTGAGCTGGAGGTAAAAACGTGGGAGTTGTCAGCAGAGAAACACTTTAAAATCATGAGTGGAGGGACTGCAGAGAAGAGGTCCAAGGAATGACTTTTACAAAGGACACCCCAACATTAAGAGATCGAAGAGGGGGACCAATAAAGAAGGCTGGAAAGTGTGACTAATGAAGTGAAAAAGAAACCAGGCGAAGAGCGATTTAAAAGGGAGGCTGATCAGCGAGACCGAATGCTGCTGCCAGGTCAAGTGGGTTGAGCTTGGAGGAGTGGCTGCATGTCCGCGTGGGAACACCTTCACTGGAGTGGGGGGACGGAAGCTGACTGGAGTGCGATTAAAAGAGGTGGGGAGAGAGGAAACGAAGGCAGCCCACAGAGACAGCTTTAATAGGTGTTTTGCCCTAAAGAGGAAGAGGGGCAGGCAGTGGCACTGGCAAAGATAGTGGGGTCCGGAGAGATTTTAGAATTTTTTAGGAAGAGAGAGACAACAGCATGTCTATATGCCGATGGGGATGATCTGCTCAGGAGAGGAAGCTGGTGATATGGGACAAGACAGAGGAAAATCTCTGGATCATGTACTCCAGGGAGCAAGAGAGGCTGGGATCCAGAGCACCGAGCAGGGCTGTCCTTAGACTCAGGGACAGTTCACCTGGTAACAGGAGGGAAGGCAGAGAGGACTCGGGCCCAAGTGCTGGAAAGTGGGGACGTGGGGAACAGGAGCGTGTGGAAGGTCTCTTCCAACCGCTTCTGCATTCTAAGTAAAGCAGAGTACGGTCTTCCACTGAGGGCGGGGTTGCTGGACGCCTGTCTGCGGCACGAGGAGAAGGCAGGTCTGGGACGGGGACGGAGAGCATGTGCTGCGAAAAATACATAACGTGTTTGGAAGCAGCATGCAGGGCTCACTTGAGAGCTGTTTGCTGTGTGCGGGATGGAAGAATAAGGGGACGGACGAAGGGTTTTGAGCTCCAGGGCAGGAAGTCCTCTCTCTGGGGTACCGCTATGCTATGTCCCCAGCATGGAGCCTGGAACTTAACGCACCTGGGTTGATGACAGAATGAGTGAAGGGGTGTGTGACCAGCGAAGGACGGGGTTGTCCCGACTGTCTGAGAGTGTTTTTCTTTTGGCTACCATCGTCTCCTTCTCTTGGAAAACGGAATAAGACCCCAGGCAGCTGTAAGGTCCATGGCACCAGCCATATTGCAGGAAGTTAATTAACTCCAGGGTGTTTTACCTTCTGTGCTCAGCGGTGGAAAGCGAACCTTTGTTCCTGACAACCTCAATTAGCTCCGTCTTTCCTTGAGCTCCCCCACCCTGACGAGAGGGCTGGTGCTGAGGTCCCCGGCCTGTTTCTGGGCAAGTAAGACAGCATGACTTTCCCTGAAGCCTCCCTGCCTTATCAGACCTAGCGGACACTCCCTGCACTGGGTGTGCCCAGGGACAACAGTGATGCCCTGACCCCTCCCAATCCGCCCCTGCTGGTTGGTTTGCACAGTGAGGGACTGCTCTGGGCTCCCTGCAGAGCCCAGACTCCCAGCTCTGCTCCTCCCAACCAGCCCTGCCACAGGCTTCTTCACCCCCCAAGAAGCCCCTCTCCTGGGCTCTTCTTCCACGTCATCCAGGTCCACCCTGGGCCTCTGCTTCTTTAGCACCTTGTGTAGCAGGGCTCGTCCTTTCCAGGCAGCGAGTCTTTGACCTAACTCACACCTGGGCTAAACGCCGGAATGGGACTGGGGTGGGGTTTCCTTATCTATAGATTAAAAAGTTTCCCAGATGTTTCCTTGGTCCTCAAAACTGGACGAATAATATCTCTCATTACGAGGAATAAAAACAAAGCGGAGCGGCTACGAAGTATTGAGCAGTTGGACGTGCCCAGCACGTGCCACCCTGTCCAACCTCCACAGCAGCCAGTCCCATTTACAGACGAGGAAGCAGGTTCACATGGGTGAGTGAACTGGCCCTGAGGCACTCAGCTGCTAAGTGGCAGAGCAAGGGTTTGAACCCGGGCTCATGTGACTCCAAGGTAACTTTCCATCTGTACCTGGCACATGGTGGGCCTTTATTCACAGGGGTCATTTTATTTCTCTTCTGTTAAGTAGGCAAGTCATGATAATTGTAGGCAAGATGGGTAAATGCAGACATAGTCGTGCGGAGGTTAGATAGATGGCGCTGTCCACCCGACCTGGAAGGTATTGGGCTGGCTTTCTGAAGGAGGGGACAGGACATTTGAACGGGGAATTTAGAAGCCAACGAAGGCCTTGGAGGAGGAAGGGGGTGTGATCCGAACGGGAGGAATCAAGTCAGAAGAGGCAGCAGGGAGGCCAGGTAGGAGGCTGCCACGCCAACTAGCTACTGCACTCGTCCAGGCAGGAAAAAGGGAAAATGCAGGGCTGTGAACAGGCCAGCAAAAGGCGCACGGGGCGGCCGCCGTGCCTGGCCGCCTTTCTGCTGGTGAGCCGAGCCAATTCCACAAGGCAGCTGAGAGCGCTCCTGGGCAACCTCTCTCGAAATGACCGCATTTCGTTATAATTTAAGTCTTTCTTGGTCTTCATCAAAGGCTACGAGTATCCTGAAAAAGAGGAGTGTCTCTTCTCTCAGGTGAGGGGAAAACGTGCCAGAGCTTTCTCTTCTAATATAAACTAGACAAGGAGATGCAGCTGAACTTGGCAGGCCTGCCGGAGAACACTAATAGGCCCGACGAGAAGAGAATTACAGAGACAGGTCCAAGGGTGGTGGGGCAGGGAGAGAAAGAGGCCCCGGGACTGCCAGCCCCAGGTGGGCTTACAGGGGGCCGGGATCAGTGTGCCCCAGCAGAAGCAGCCCCGGAGCCTGGATCGGCTCAGGCTCTCATCCTGCTAGAAGCTCCTCTGCCTGGAGACCAGAGATAAGATCCCTCTCCCCAGCATCCTTCTTGGTTGGTTTCCAGTGATCCCATTCATTGTGGAGGCTCAGGGGCTGGAATGGAATTCAAGGCGTTTCCTGCATGGGAGTTCTCAGTGAGGGGGGATGGAAGTGACCTAGAAACATTTAGCTAGGATAAAAAAAAAAAAAAAAAGAGAGAGAGAGAGAAAAAAAGAAAAGAAAGAAAGAAAGCCACGTAGGTTTGACACTGCCACCAGAGTCTGGGAAGGGGTCGGGGGCTACAGTGCATTTGTGCATGTTTTAAAATATTATCTCAGGCAGTTAGGTGTCCCATGGAACACTTGGTTTATGAGAAGGTGCTTTGCTTTTATAAAATTAGATTATTTTCCTTTCGCCTTTAATAAAAACCAGTGCTGGCCTCTGACTCACAGGCTCAGAACAGCTTTCGCCAGTTACAGAGCCTGGGATTTCAGCAGTGGCACAGGCTGGAGCTGTTCTCAAATAGGAAATCGAAGACCAGAGACAAAGGAGGGAAAAGCAAGGGGGAAGAGAGAGACAGAGCGGGAAATAAATGCGGAGCTAATGCGCGGCCAGGGCTTCGTGGCTGGCTCCCTGGGGCTGCCCTGGAAGGCTGTTCAGACCCAGGCGTAGGGACCAGGGCTCTGGCTCCCGCTGGACACCCACTTGTCCCCTGCCAGCCAGTCTTCTGCCCCACGAGGCTGCTGTCCCAGCTCCTGTCAGAGGCTCCCGAGTCTTCGGCAGATGCCCTGTCACGCTGAATAGGAGGCTGTCACCCTCACAGGGAGGGTGTGATGCCTCAGAGTGGATATGGAGGCTGCTGGTCAGCCGGTCAGCCGGTCAGCTGGGGCGGGGGAGGCAGCACTGGAGGAAGGGTGAGAGTCCCTGAGGGAACGGGGAGCAAGCCAGAGGCGGCTTCCGAGAGAGGGTGCTCCCTGTTTCATGTTCTCTCTCTCTAGCTCGCTCTCCCTGCCCCACCCCGCAGCCCGTCCCCTCCCTCCCTTCTCTCTCTCTCTCCCTCTCCCTTTCTACCTTCCTTTGAGTCTCCGGCTCTTTTTATTTCATTGTCTCTCTAATGCTTTGTCTCCTTCTCTCTTTCTCTGTCTGCATCTCTTTTATTCTTTTAAGAAAAATGGCTGCACTTGTTAAGCCAGAGATCAAACACCCCCACGGGCTGAATGTGTGAGAAGAGAACACCACTCTAACAACTGGCCTCTCTTTCTTTGAGGCATAGTGGGTCCCCATGGAAAGGACAGGCAAGAAAGGGGTGGGATGTGGGTGAGGAAAATCAATGACACCATATCATTTTCGGGGCCTGGAAACAGGGGCTGGAGGGGGGTGGGAGGGCATGGAAATCTGATAAGGGCCAGACACTCACTCTGACCAGGGCACACCCTGGACAAGCAGTGAGGCCGCCACCCCACGGGAAGCGGGTCTGTTAAAGGCCACGAGGACCCAGAGAGTCAGGAGGCCCTGCAGCTGCTGCCTGGTGTCCCCAGTTCCCTCTGCCTTTGCATGAAGTGAGAGGAGGCACTTATGGGGGTAAAGGATGAGGACAGAAGACCCCTGACTAGGGGCATTAGGAATGTCATTTTGTTTAATCATCCTAACAGCTCTGGGAGGGGTATTATTCGGGTCTTATAGGTAAGCAAGGCTCCTACAGACCCCGGAATGTGTCCTGTGCACCCGCCTGGGAGGGGTAGGGCCTGTGCTTTTGCTAGCACAGGAGGAGTATTTACTCCTGCAGCAGATGGAAGCTTGGCCCGCGGTAGGTTCAGAGTCAAGGTGAGCAGGTGAGGACGCATTTCCTTAAGAAAAAGGCTCAGGTCGGAGACCAAAGGTGATGATGGAGGGAGGAGGGAGGAGAGTGGTATAAGAGCCTGTGGAAGGGACTTGCCCGCCAGAGTGTGCCTTTTATTTTTATTTTCTTTATTTATTGACTTCAGAGAGAGAGAGGAAGGGGGGCGGGTAGAGAGAGAAATATCGATTTGTTGTTCCACCCATCCATGCATTCATTGGATGCTTCCTGCATGTGCCTGGACTGGGGATCAAACCCACAAACCTGGCACATTGGGATAACACTCCAACCAACGGAGCTACCCGGCCAGGGTCAGACTTTGCCTTTTAGAGGCAGATCAGGGATGCAGCTCACTGTACCCTGCCCGTTTGAGAGATGGAAACATCCTTCTGCCCTGAGGAAAGGGGAGGGAAAAGAGGGGATGACAGGCAGAGAGAGAAGCCGTGTTTCAGCCCCCTCCTCTCCCTGGAATGCTGGCCTGTAGGGAGCCAGGAAGGCCAGGAGAGAAGATTTATTGAACCTACTACGTGCCTGCGTATGTGCCATCGCTACACGCCCCTCCCTATTTTACAGAGAAGTAAAGTGAGGCACAGAGAGGAAGCAATTTGCTAAGGATAACATAGCCAGTGAGTGGATGAGCCAGGACCCTCACTCCCTCTATTTTTCAGGGTCCCAGGCACGGCGTACACTGTATTTCCCCATCCCGCCCCCACTGTCTCTGTCCTCTAGGCATAGAGCTGCGGGTGGAGGGTCAGGGGGAGGGGACACAGTACCCGGTCTACTCATCCCCAAAGCTGGTTGGGGGCCTCAGAGGCTGAGCCAGGCCCTGTCCGGAGGAGAGGAGAGGAATGACAGCGCCGGCCCAGGCAGCGGCTCAGGCCGCCTCCTTCCCAGCACCCCACCCGCCTGGTGAAGTGTCATTTGTAATAGCAGCAGGCTGGCCTCGGCCCCCTCCCCACCAGTCCGCTGAGCAGGTTGCCTAAGACGTCTTCTTGGGGAGCCTAGCGTGGCTGTGGCGAGTGGGCCGGGTGGAGAGGCAGGTGGGGCGGCTGAGTGTGGGAGGGGCGTGTGGCAGGCAGGGACCTAGGTGTCTGTGCTGTGGCCCCCAACTGAGGGCCATATGCCCTTAGCACCCTGCACCAGGGTGTATTCTGGCCCCAAACTTATAGGCTGGAGGTATCACCTGGACAAGCGTGAGAAACAGGGGATGTCATCTCTGTGAGAGGGGAGCAGGGTGACAGAGGAGGGGTGGTGCCAGACAAGTCAGCAGGGCATGCTTCTGGAGGGCACTGTGAACTGTGAGCTGACATGTGACCCTGAGGTATTTATGCAACGTAACAGCACCCACTGTGTGGCTCTAAAGGAGCCCCTCACATAGAACAGACACGTGGCCCGTGTACACATCTAACATTCACCTCCAGCCTGAGCCGCCTGAATCCAACTCTGACATGTTCCGGAGAATGAAACTGAGATATGTGCTCCCGACATTCAACGTTACTTATGAGTATTTAACCCATGATTCAAGGGTGGCTTTCTCCTATGTCGAAGAGTTTTTGGACCATTTTTTCCCTCCAAATCAGGAGGCTTATATACAAATTCAGAAGGTCTGGTTTTCTTGATTCCTACTGGGCTTCAGTGGCTGGCACTGAGTGGGGCGTCCCCTTCAGGCAGGGCAGGGCTCTGTCAGCTGTCCTGCCTACTTTTCTCATTCCCATGGCCCATCTGGCCCACAAGCCCCCCGGAGTTTGAGACCTGGATCTGGCATATGCCTGTGGCCTCACAGCATATTCCTTCTGGTCTTTGACAAAAACTCAGCAACTTCCCAGCTCACAAAAGAATAAAGGTAGCCTGCTATAAGCGAGGGTCTGTCTGTCACCGCCCCACTGCAGATGACAGATGACATATTTCTCCAAAGGACACCCAGACTGGACGTGCAGATCCTGTAATGTGGCAAATGGAGTCCCCGCTGCCTGCTCCTCTTGGCCTGTCCATCATGCTCAGGGAGTCAGGCCAGGCTATCCCGGGGCATCGCAGCCAGGCTGGCATCTCCACAGTGGTTGCCATGGGAACCAGAGCGGGGGCCTGGGCTGAGGAAGGCGGGTCTTAACCCTGTGCAGGCTGCATCTCCTTTTTCAGCTCTTGTTCTAGGCATGTTTGCCAGGCCCTGCGTGAGTTGTAAAGAGGAGACTAAGACTTAGTCCCTTGCCTTAAGAAACCCACGGTTCTGAGGGGAGATAAAAACAGACATGTGACTTCACGCCCTGGATGGTTTTACAGTTCAAGATTGGGGAGGGGCCTGTCTAATGTTGAGAGTTGAGGAGAGTACTTCAGTTGGGGTGAAATTAGGGAGGTTTTATAGGGAATGTGACTTTTTAATTGGGCCTTGATATGTTTCAATAGGGAGAAGGGGTCAGAGAGGGCATTTGGCCCCTCTGGATATCTGGGGTGGGGAGGGAGAGCAGGAGCAAGAGTGCGGAGGTGAGCAAGCGCGGGGTAGGCGGGGCCCCTGGCGACGGGGGTGTGTCCAAAGAGGCTGATCTGCAGAGCCTTAAGCGGCTGCTCTTTCCTCTGTTAAACGAAAACTGGGGAAGATTAAGGTAATTTGAGGGACAAAGCAGAGATTAGAGAATCATTCAAGTTTATTTATCTGCAGGCCTTCCCTCTGCTCCCTCACTTTTTATTTGCAGCTGGGGGAGCACTTGCTGGGCTGGGGCCGGGG
>PVJD01017676.1:0-16811 GCA_004026545.1 Mormoops blainvillei | reverse complement strand
ATTTCACTTGCTTGTTTGTTCTGTTGATTAGTCTCCACTTATAGGTGAAATCATATGGTATTTGTCTTTCACCACCTGGTTTATTTCACTATGTACTCTTTTTGTGTCTTCTTTCACTCAATAATTTGTGAGAATCACTCATATTTTTGCATCTACTTGTAAATTATTCATTCTTGTTGCTACATAATATAATTTCTTTGAACATATCACAGTTTTTTTTTCTATTTTACTGTGCAAGGGCACTTGGGTAGTTTCTTGTTTTGGGCTATTACAGGTAGCATTATAATATCCTCACATATACCTTTTATTAAATGTATGTATGCATTTCTTTTCTGTGTATATCCATGAGTAGAATTGTTCCATCATAGAGTATGCAAATATTTTTCTTTAGTGGATAGTGCTAGTTTTCCAAAGCAATTATATTAATTTACACTTTGTCAGCATCTTTTTTTTGTTATTGATTAGTAATCAAAAGCATAAACAAATTTCCCAAATTATTGTTTTGAGTGTGGTGTTGGAGGATGGGAGGGAAAAAGGAAGGAATAAGGAGAGGAGGACTCTGTTATTTTCATTACAAAGATTTTAGCATTAAGAACTGGAAGAATGAGGTGTCTGAAATCCATTTATATGAGAGAATTTGAAACCTCGAGGGAGAGAATTTTGGTGAAAAAGAAGTGTCAGATCTCTTAAAAACTTTGTCAGTAGAGAGATTTTGAAGCCAACATAACATTTTTTAAAAACAGATTTTATATCCTAGTCTGGTCATACCATGTATCTTGGGGAATGCGAAAAAGTAAATAAACTTCCTCCCTGATTTTATTTTAGTGATATTGGGCTATATTCAGATGGCTTTGGTAGTTATGCAGAAGGGTTAAGATTACAAAAAGAGACTGAGGTGTTCTCTTTCCCTTGGCATGGAGCATCTTAGGTCTTTGGAACACTTCAGAGTCTCAGGAGCTTCTTTGCATTCATGATACCAGATGTCACTGACCCATCAGGTTATGGCAATACATGTCAGGTCCGGTCAGGAATAGACACCTCTGGGTATCACAACAACTACAAAGAATCCTCCTAAAACCAGCAGAAAAGGAGTCAGAGCCCAAGAAAACATCACACTTTCCACTATAGGAGAGATTTGTTTCTAAATTAGTTTCTATGTTAGCTTGCTAAGTACACTTAAAAGGGGGAATTCCATTCTTCCACATCAGGTTTTGTCTATTTTACTTATTAGTTCATTAATTAATTAATTCATTCATTCATTCATTCAACAAAGTGGTCTTTTAATATTATCAATGCATCAAGCATGGTGAAATGCACTGAGGATAAAATAGTAATCCAAAAGATTTGATTCCTGTATCCATTGAGCTTATTGCTTATCAAGAGTCTGCGTAGTAATATTGACTAAAAACTACATTTGGTTAGATAATATCCTGGCATCCAGAGTGATCTGATTACATTGAGCACTCAAACTGAAAATAAAGTTTTAGATTGGATATTTGTTTCATAAACATGAAATCAGAACCACAAAATGAATGGGCTAAAGAAAAGCAGAAATGGCTATGTTAGCTCTCTTTGTAATAAAGACATTCATTTGTAAGAACACGGTCTATTCAGTAACTTGAGATTAACATGTCATTTCATTTTCCCTAATTATGTCTTTGTCAGGAAAGTGGCATCATTACCTTCTGTAATTTACCTTACATGGTTACTTTGGGCATCAGCAGGAGTAATTTAACTCAAAGCACTTAAATAACAGTGCAGTCTGGTAAAGTGTAAGATTCCATTGCCATCATTGCCATCATTGTAAAATGACCAATATTACTCAATGTAAAATGATAAATGTAACACCCTCTACATTCACAGCCTCTTCACCAATGTGGAAAACAGCAGTTTATTTTTTTCAGTTGTTTTGCTTTTGTGCATTCTATACTATTAAACTCATGAGAATTGCACAAGGTGCATAGATGACAGAAAGTTTGAGCCTTCAGGATCTCCTGCCTCCACCTCATTTTACAGATGTGTAAATTTAAGTTATTATAGGTTTTTTCATCCACTAAGGGTCACACAGTAAAAGAAAGGGATGGCTGAAACTCATTAGACATGTCAAACAGGCATTGTAATAAAGCTATTAGCTTAAATATAATAGCAACACTATAAAAAGTACAGATAACAAGTAAGCAAATAGCTTGGGAGACAGACAAAATTCTGAAGATGTGTTAAATTTAGTAACCTGTAACATATGTTAAAGATAGAATAAATGCAATCTATGATGAAAAAATCAGAAGTCTACTCAAAGACAAAAGTGGATGGAAAGACCAAGTCATAATCATTACAAATAGCTGACAACTATGTCATTTTGTTTAATCAACCATCCATTGGTGAGTATAGTTCAATTCTGGCCCTGCCGGAAAATACAGATAATCCAGAAAATACATATAAAACTAACGACTATTCAGTAAGCTTGCTCGCAAGCTATATATGTGACCTGGCACACTTTACCCTGTATCTCTCTGATAGAATAAGTGTGTGGTGTAAGGACCCTTCTGTTTGTGGTCCTCCTTGCTTGAACATCATCTCTGGTCTTATAACTACATTATCAGCAGGCAAGACAGTTGCAGGAAAGGAGAGGGGAGGAGAGGGTAAGGGATGGGAGGGGAAAGGGGGGGAAAGAAAAGGGGAGGGAAAAGATTCAAGTAGTGTGGTCTAAACTGTGTGATTTGCACAACTTTTCTTTTTACTTTCTTTTAAACTTGCAATGTTTGTCTTTATTTTGTTTTTTATATTATGCAAGTGAAAAGAAATAGTATTGAGTCAACTTCTTCTTTTCCTTTAAAAAAAACCAAACATTTGTTCTGTGTGTTTAGAAGCCTTAAAGTTGCTCTAAAGATTTCAATATTATTAAGAATACTCTTGATTTGCACATCTTATTTTGGTCCACAAGCATTTCTGTTTAGTAGCTTCTGGGAAAGTTTACATGGACTCTACTGTTGAATAAAGATAATAGCCCACATGACAATAGTCAAATGACCTCCTTTCTAACTCACATAGACCAAATGATACCAATAAAGCAAAGTGACCAACTCAGTCAAACTGCCAACAGGAAAACAAAGCCTCTAGTCTGAAAGCTATGGCAATAACAGGATATTAAAGTCTTGAACTCCAAGCCTTAGAAAACTTCTTGCATAGAACTGAATAAGATTTCCTTGCAATCAACTATGTTTCCTCTAAAAAATGCTCATTTATTTTCAGAATATAAAGCCACCAATGACATGCTCAAATGTCCCAGTAAACAGAAAAATAACATATTTATGTTTACAGTACATTAACTTTTGCAAAGATCTTAGGATATGTGCCATGTTTTACCTTCCATTTTTGTGAGATTAACGATAAGGGAAATGGAAGCCAACATAATGCTTTCCATTTTGAATAAGAATGTAATATAAGTTGGGAAAGAAAGGAAAGAATACAATCTCAGAGTTATTTCTAACATTCTCTTGAGCTTACTCAACAATGTGGAACTCACAATGTTCATTGCCAGAGAGGATGAAAATGAAACTAAAGCTTCTGGGTTTATCTGATCTCAGTTTTTTTTCTCTTTTTACCTGATCCTGATTTTCTCATTGAGATTTAATGACATAAAAATTTGGATACTTATAAAATTATTTATTATGAAAACTTTGAAACTTAGAGAAAATATTATAATGAACCCATACATCCAAAACTTAAGAGTTAACAATTTTTAGCATTTTGCCATATTTCTTTGTTTTTGACTGAAGCGTTTGAAAATAAATTACAGACTTCATGATAGTTCATTCTAAATGCTTCAGTTTACATTTCTAAAGATGGCATGTTCTTACATAACCACAATATCATCACAATTAACAAATTAATTATTATTTTCTAATATCATCTAATGCCTGGTCTATAGTCACATTTTATTCCAGTTGTCCCCAAATGTCTTCTACAACTGGTTTGTTTAAATGAGGATTACACATTCTATTTATTTGTGAGATCTCTAAAGTCTTTTAATCTACAATGGCTCTCACACTCTCATTTTTTATTTTAACGATTTTACTTATTTATTGTTAGAGAGAGGGGAAGGGAGGGTGAAAGAGAGGGAGCGATACATCAATGTGTGGTTGCCTCTCACACACTCCCCCAACTGAGGACCGGGCCCACAACCTAGGCATGTGTCCTGACTGGGAATCGAACCAGTGACCCTTTGGTTCACAGGCCAGTGCTCAGTCCACTGAGCCACACCAGCCAGGGCAGCTCTCACGCTCTCTTTTTCCATAATACTGACTTGTTAAAAAATACCAGGCCATTTATTCCACCTTCCGGAAGTATTTGTTTTCTCATGGTGAGTTGATTAATTTGTTCTCCCATCTTCTATATTTCATGGAAACTAGAAATAAGATCTATAGGTCTGATTATTTTCAAGTTAAATATTTTGTTGTAAGAATTCACCATATGTGTTCTATGGACATTGTATTGTATCACATCGGGGGGTACATAGGTCTGGTTCTAATTTTAATGTTTCCTGTTTCATGAAGTTAATTGTTGATTGTTGAAATATTAATTTCATGAGTTTTGATCCCAGACTGAAGAAATTGGCCATCAGTACAATAAATCATTAATTTGATAATGATCAAATTGTTTTTGTCATTAAATGAACTAGCCAGTTAGTGGATATTAGCCATATCATATAGTCATAGGTGCTATACATTGCCCTTTGTTTTGTTACAAAAACAGCTTTCATATGGTCTTTTAAAAGGAAGCACTTTTCAAATCAAATAAAATGTAATTGTTGGGGGAATAATTAGATATGAAGCTTTCATAGAAAGAAAGTCCTTCTGCAATGCGGTGAGCATATTAATTAAAAGACATGGCTTCCTCCCTAACTGCCTGGATCAGTCTTTATATACTGATCTTATACGAGGCGTTTTGTTTTGCTTTTGTTTTTGTTTGCAGTTTAGGACTCATAAAAATATCCCTTAAATTGCTTGCCCTTGCTTTCTAAAATTGCTTAATAGAGGCCCTGGGAAAAGTTTTCCATTTACTACTTTTGTCACTTTATTGAAAAACATCTTTTATCAACAAATGTGTTCACTATGCCAGCCAGCCAAAACTCAGAAGAAATATTGTTCTTTCCACTGCTCATATTCCTCACTTTATCCTTGCCCTCTAAATTAGTTTCTGGTTTCCTTATATGACACACAAACTCACAGTTGGAGGTCAGAATTTTAAACACATTAAAATTGGAATGATGTCGCATTGTAGAAAAGTTTTGGAATGCTTGCCAGCCTGTTGCCAACTTGTTCTCTAGAAATCATTCCTCCCCTCCCACACCCCTTTCCCCTCCCAAAGTTATTTGATCCACCTTGAGTAAACCAATTAGCAAGAAGTTACCGGGTGAAGTCTGAATTATGTAAAGCCAAAGCCATGACGGCAATGAGGAACTTGAGGCAGAAAAAACTGGTCTTCAGAAGGGAGAAGGTTGAAGATTTACCAACAGCCCATGATAGCCCTGAAGGACAGAACCAATTCAGTTTCTCAGGGGCAAAAAACACAGTTTTTTTTTTTCTCAATGCCAAAGAAAAGAGTCATTCTCTCATAGATTCTCAATTTCTTGTACCAGTGCCCATGAGATCTAGCAGTATTTTTTTCCTCAATATTGCTATATATTTACAATGTTACATCATCTTGGGTTTTTTTTATTGTTGATCAAGGACAGTGGTCTCCATTTTCTCCCCACAACACCCCCAACCCCAACCACCCCCACCTCCCACCCTCAATCCTTCCCTCCTCTGGCTTTGTCCATGTGTCCTTTATACATGTTCCTTGACAGTCCTTTCCCTAATTTTCCCCCATTACCCCCCTTCCCCCTCCCCTCTGGTTACTGTCAGTTTGTCCCTTATTTCAGTGTTGCTGGTTATAGTTTGCTTGCTTGTTTATTTTGTTGATTAGGTTCCACTTATAGGTGAGATCATGTGGTATTTGTCTTTCACCGCCTGGCTTATTTCACTTAGCATAATGCTCTCCAGTTCCATCCATGCTGTTGAGAAGGGTAATATTCAACAAAGGGGTCAGAAGCATAAAATGGAGTAAAAATAGCTTCTTCAACAAATGGTGTTGGGAGATATGGACAGCTCATGTAAAAAACTGAAACTCGACCACTAACTTACACCATACACAAAAACAAACTCAAGATGGATAAAAAACTTAAATATAAGTTGCGACACCATAAAAGTTTTAGAGGAGAACATAGGCAGGAAAATCACAGATATTCCAGGCAGCAATGTTTTCACCAATATGTCCCCTAGAGCAAGGGACATAAAGGAAAGAATAAGCAAATGGAACCTCATCAAAATATAAAGCTTCTGCATGGCTAAAGAAAACATCAGTAAAATGAAAAGGGAATCATATTGGGTTTAATTTGACCAATGGCAAGTTGATTTCTGTCACTTCCAACCAAAGAAGCTTATAATATAATATAGTACATATTGTCCCTCAGTTTTCTAATCTAGAAAATAACAAGTGAAAAGATCACCTTATTCCTCCTTGCAGATTTTCTTTGTTAAGCCTGAAGCTTCTTAGCTTTGGATAAGAAGAGTTGTTTCTTCAGAATCTTTTTTACTACCAGAAATTGCTGTATTTCTCCACAGAATTTGGCTTCACTTAAATTTTGTGGTTGCCATGAATTATGAAGGTGATCAAGCTTGCCTATTTTATTTTCATGACAAGAAAGCTTAAAAATAAATTTGAAACCCACATAGAGGAATGGTTTAGAACAGTGATTTTCAAACTTTTCGTCTCATGGCACACATTGTCTAATTACTAAAAATTCCTGTGACACACCAAAAATATATTTTTTTGCCGATCTAACCAAAAACTGGATATCATTTTTTATCCATTCACACCAGATGGCTCTGTTGTCATTTTTTTATTTCACAATATAACAGAAAAGAGATCAGTATCCTGACTAAATAGTCATGTGTTGAATGTTTTAAAAATTCCTATGGCACACCAGTTGAAAAACCACTGGATTAGACGTTTGCAATATGTTCTTTTTCAGTAAGTTCATTCTTGCATTTATTTTCCAAAACTATCTTTGTTCTTTCTTATTTTCTTCTCCTTTCACCCATGTCTATCTTATATAATCCTTTCTTATTTTATAAACCTTTTAAATAAATATAAATTAATGAATTAATATCACACCCAATGAGACTAGCACATAGCCATATGCATCAAAGATGTTCTGTAAATACCCGTTGAGTCTTCTTTCACTTAAAGTCACAAATATTCTTCTGAATGCAATAAGTAGTGATTACCTGATAGAAGACTCTTTGAGGCCTTAAGAATAAGGTTCTGCCCAAGATTTTGTTGTCATTATCTAAATCTCTATATATTTACATCTATCATTTATCAAGCGCGTAGGTGCAATTTTCAAAATTCTACATTCCATGTATTTAACATTTTAAATATTATATACAAATATGATACTTTATACCTTTTCTTGCCTCATTTCATGAAATACTTGTTCAAACTCTTTATATGCATCTTCAACATCACTTCCTAGGACTACTGTTTCAATCTCTACAGTCTTCTTTAAAACTTTACATTATGAAAATTTTTAAACATACTCAAAAGTGTTTGTAATCATTTATGTATTTATTTAGTGGCTTCAACAATTATTGGTATATGGATGATTTTATTTTATCTGTATCATATCTCTACCCATTCCCTTTCTCTGAAATAACAGCCCTATACAATCCAATTTAAATTGGATGAATTTATGATGTATTTTACCTTTAAAACATTAGGTCAAGCCACATCGAACTTGCGATTTTCTACTTTAAATTTATAGAAAAGGCAATTTCATGTGGTGCGCATGGTTTCTTGTTTTGTCCAATAAGGTCAGAAACAATATCCAATCTAATAGCAATGAGTGTTTCTGCTACCTGAATTGTGGTCTCTGAATATGATTTCTTATTAAAAGGAACAAGGGTTCTAGGGTTCTTTGGGAAAAAATGGCTAATTTTATCTCTGGGGCAGGAATAGTGCAAGATAAGCTTGAAATATCTTGCCATACCATGAAGCAAGGATATTTGAAAAAAGCTATTAGGATTGGGTTAAAAGGACTCAGGAGCAAATTTGAGTTTTTGATGATTCTTGTATGCAAATTAAGTCAAAAGCATTTTCTCTTCACATTTTTAGAACTAGAGCAAGTTGGAGAAATTTAACTTGAACCAGTTAATCAATTGCCTTTGTTAGTGATTTTCTCTTTCCCATTCTCCAGGATTCTCTAGAGGGCTGGAGAGTGATATTTCATTGATAAACTTTCCTTTAGAACAATTATCACTTAACTCCAGAGAAGGTCAATGGGTTAGAAGAAGGTTGTAATTTACATTTCTGACCAACACAATAACACATCTATAGACTGTGGAAATATTTAACTTTCGAGTTATCTATATAAAGAAATAAAGGTCCTTTCGTTTGGGAAAATGTGAAATAAATCTGTATGGGAATCATTATCACAAAGGACTGCTAAGTGCCTTAGGACAAAGGGAAGCTATTTGTGATTCCAGTAATTACTGTAAGGAGAATTTAACAGATCCTCCTAAGATACTCTCAAGTGTTTCAAAAGGAACTGAATAATTGTTTGCCTCTGGTAAGTCTGACTTCAAATGAAAATATAGATAAACATATTAGAAATATGTATAGATTCTCCTACCACACTGGATTCCTAGCCTGGGAACTGAGTAAAACAAAAAAAAAAAAAAAAAAAAAAAAAGGAATTAATCCTGCATTTCTCCTCAGCTACTTCTGTCAGAAGAGAGATGTAGAAAAATAGGTAAGGTTATCTCCATCCTTGCCAGCTGGTATTTTCCACATTGGACATGGGACAAATTCTCTGGACATGAGAATAAATAAGCAATGCAGCCTTTTGCAATACAGAATGTTTTCTACTAACGAAAGTAGAAAATGCCCTGCTGAAAAGTATAGATAGAACTAGACTAAACTGGGAATAAATCCCTTCTGTTGGCAGAGCTTCAAACTGGCAATGTTTTTCCCTGAATAAATATTCAATTATTTTATATTTTCCTTATATTTCACTTCCCATACAATCAATTCTCTTAATTTTAACTTCTAAACAAATCATTGTATCCATTGCTGATCCTACTATCCAGAAAGTCCTTACCTACCTGGCCTATCCCTACAGCCTCCTGATCCCAACCTCCTCCATTCATTCCATTCCAACCTATTTCCGCACTCTTTGCCTTTTCTGTTTGAAAAGCAAGTTTGATCATGTCCTTTCTTTGCTACAATGCCAAATTAGTGTTGTTCGAACACCTAAATTTGACATTAAAAGTTCTCTCCACAATTTTAATTTCTAACTTTTTGAACTTTATCTGTTGTCATACCCTTTCCCCCTGTTTTTCCTTTCCACCCAGGATTCCTTTGGAAATATTTTCTAACTCCAGTGATTAAGAGCATTTCATGTTTCACTATAACTGCATATCTTCAAGGTAAAATAACAAATTTAAGTACTTGAGCAGAGTTAAAGTCAAAAGAATACCCCGAACTTACTTCCTTCTAGATCCCTCCAGATGACAAATATTTATAAAGAACTTTAATAAAATAAGGATATCAGGTTACTACAAGTAAATGACATAGATATTCAAGATCAACTAGAACATCTTTTTTTCACACACCCTGAAATTGCTTGCCTCAAAATAATTGTTCCAGCTATTTTCTGCCCCCATTTGCCTCCCCATGCTCCATAGCTTTCTGTCAAAGTCTTACTCTTCAAGGTCAAATTTCTAAAGATCATGAACAAAATTAACATTGCCAGTCTTAACAGCCCCTTAGCACTTCATTTCCACCAATGCGCCACTCTGCTTTTTTCTAGTTTTCTGTCTTTTATAGTTCACCTTCTTATTATGTGGAAATGTTTAGAAAACCTTTCTTATCTTGTATTCTCCACAGTACCTGTCACAATGTTTTATACATTGTAACTAATAATAAATGTGTTAAATTGAATCGATTTCATTGAATGGAAAAGAGGAGGAAACCAAGACATATTTGTTTTACACCATCAATTTTTTCCAAGTCAACTTTTCATGTTGATCCTATAGTGCGTGACTCTTAGCAGAAAATATTTTTCTGTTTTTGGATGGATATCTCAAGTCATCTCCTTAACTTTAATAACTGGAAAATGAGAAGCACAAATTAACCTCTTGGAGTTAGCCACCCTGAATTTTTCCTGTTCTTAAAATTGCAATGTATAATCAAAAGTAGTTGAGGAGCAGAAATTGGTTGCTATCTATGAATTTATGATTGACATCTAGAGCCACACTGCAGGGTCACTAAGCGCATGGGTTTGGGGTTTAGACAGATGTTTCAGTTTTGATTCTGCCCCTCACTATTTGAGTAACATTGGTCAAATTAGTTAACCTATGTGTAAAGTTAGTTTCCCCAGGAAAAGATGGGGTTTGGGGTAGAGGACTGTTTTCAGGTGGAGCTTGGTATCAACATCAGTGGAAGGGATGCAACAGAAGCAGGAATGGGCAAAAAAAGAAGTCTAGTTGCAATGCAAACCCAACAACAGCTTTCACCAATCCCTTGAAGGCCTCTGGAGCTAGAATGCTCCTACAGAGTTGACTTAAGTGGATAAAAATATTAAGCCTTCATGTTCCCACATAGTCATTGGAAGTGAATAAATATTTAACAACAAGTGACTTATTTGTAATGTTTGTTGGTTTCTATAATGTAAATAACCCCATCCATGCTTATTTCAGGCTACAACATGATGTTACTGTTCATCGTATTAGGAAGAGATATATACAATGGGCTCTAGCAGTTTATACAGACTCCATAACACATTGAAAGGGTATGACCTTGGATAAGGGATTTATTTAGGAAGTACAGAAAATGTAGGTAAGGGACCACTTGCAGCTTTCTGTCTGAACTTCAGACTCTGTATATCCTCTTGTCTATAGGGAAGCTTAGGTTTAATTCCTACATGGGCCTAATATTCCCTACAATGGCCTGGCCAAGTGTTTCTTTCAAGGCCACCTAAAACACAGACTACCAGTTTTCCACTCCAGAGGTGGGGCTTAAAAGATCCTAGGTCTTAAAATAGTTTTGAATGTTCTTCCCATAGGGAAACATAGAACTAAAAACATACTTTACCATTTTTTTCTATATCCTGCTGCAGCAAGAACAAGGCAGACATTGAAATCTCCATAGACAATCCTGATGCATTGGTTTATAGTAATTTTCATCTCTTCTCACCATCCTCTGAAATCTGCTTTTCTCCCCCTCTATAACAGTGAATTGTAACATCTTTAGCTGAGTTACTACATGTAGTAAAAAAGAGGTGGACCTTATATTTCACACCACCCTCTCCAGAGTCTAATTATATCTTTTCTCTCTGGACAGGCACTCCATCAATAGAATTTCCCTTGAGGCCCATTGTTGAGCAAAAAAAGCAATCCAGGAGTGTTAGGAGAGTCATACTTTTTCCCCTTACTAAAATGGAAGCAGAAGTAAAAACTATTGGGAACTTTCAGTGACTGGGCTACCCTGGGAAATCCTTCGTGACTGAGGGTCAAGCTTTAGAGCCCCAGGGGCAACTAGTGTGTGTGGATCCGATGGAGGTAAAAACTGCTTCACTTCTTCACTATAACTGCTTTCCTCCAGGGCAAAATAAAAGATTAAATTAAAATATTTGACAATGGTTAGGATTAACAGTTTCTGGAATTCCTTTAATAAAGAATTCTCTGTGGACTTGTTTAAGAAAGTAAAATTTTATAAAGAATCCTCATCTTGAATACGTAAAACCAAAGTCAAAGTAAATATTACAGGAGAGTAAAGTTGAATGACAAGCTCATACCCACATTGGTCTATGACATCCAAAGCCAAGACCAATATGATTCCCAATTGTTATGCCAAATAATGATTCCTTAATAAAGCATCTCTCTATTATTTTTGAAATAAAATTAATGAAATAGAATGTCAAAAGTCAAAAGGACCTTAAAGATATTTCACAGATAAGAGACTGAGGTTTAGAGGAGATTAAGTACAAATAGGTAGTCACAGAACAGCCATGGGGATGTAAAGTACAGTATAGGAGGTGGAGTTGCCAAAGAACTTATACGCATGACCCATGGGCATGAACAATAGTTTGGGGATTGCTGGAGATGTGGGCAGTGCTGAGTGGAGGGGGAAAAAGTGGGAAAAGTTAGGACAACTATAATAGCAAAAGCAATAAAAATATTTTTTAAAAAAGAAAACAAAAGAAACTGAGGTTTAGAGAAGTTAAACTATTTTTCTAAATATTTTACTTCCAGAAACACATGGTGATCCTTGTGCATCTAGGAACTAATTACTGTTCCCTACTTCAAAAATAACTTTTTTTTTCCTGGAAAATTTGGAAATAATGGAAAATATTTGACCTTATTTCTACCCTCATGGTGTTTACAAAACAAAAAGTAAATTTTACCCAGTTCTCAAAATTCTGGCTTCACACCACTGGCTGAGAAACAAATATTGTGAGGAGCCAACAATGGAAAGAAACCTAAATATCTATCAACAGAAGAATGGATAAACACATTGTAGTATATTCATATGTGGAATATTACTCATCAATAAATGTAAATAACCTGATAAATACAACAACATGGTGGATCTTACATACATATTGAGCTAAAGAATCCAGACCTCAAAGAGTACATATTATATTATTCCATTAGCACAGATTTCTAGCACAGTTAAAACTAACTATGGTGATAGAAATCAGAATAATGGTTTTCTATTGGGAGAACTTTCTCAGGTAACAGAAATATTCTATATTTAGTTGAGGATATATATATATATATATATATATATATATAATGTTTAGTTGAGGATATATATATATATAGAATTATCTATATTATATATATACTCATTGAGCACCAGAGATGTGTGTTGCGTCTGTGTATTTAAATATCTATATGATTGAATAAAGTCATGTAAATATTTAGAAGCAATGTTTAGTCATTTTACAACATTAAATTCACTTTTATGAAAAAAACAGAAAAATTACTTCATAGTTGAGTAATTTTCTTCTTCCAATCTTTGTGATCAACTTCTTGACGCTCTCCATTTTATTTCCATATGTGCTTTTGGAATTTCAATGATTTTTCAATAAATACATTGTTTATATCATGTGCATCAACAGATTTTTGTTTATTTGCTCATTCTGTGAATAAGTAAAGATCATTTACCTGTATAATCTTATTAACCAATGTCACCTCAATAGATTTAATAAAAAGAGTATTTTAGAATGCTTATAGTAAGCACTTATATTAATCAGAAATGATTTTAGCTACAGGTAATAGATAATGTGACAAAAGTGTCTTAAAACAAACATAGTTTTGCTTATTTAGTAAAAAGCCCTGAAGTGGTTGGTTTCAGAGGTGGCCCAGCGTTTTAATTATGTACTAAGGACCCAAGTTCTCTCTTTCTATTCCTGTTAACAAGATGATGACTTTTATCCTCAAGCTTGTTGCTTTTACTGGTCTGAGTCACATTGCCACCCAAAGTAGAGTTTGCTTAGCAAGGAAGAAGAAATAGCTTTTGAGTGAGCAACCAATAGCACATGCCTCAATTTTAATGCCATATTTTAAGAAAATATAAGCCATTCCCATTAACTATATGTAAAGGAAAATGTTTTAAACAATGATCTAATTGTCCTTATTCCAGTGAACAGTGCTATAATTAGAATTAGGGTGAACATGATTGCTGACACACTTCTAACCCATGAAGGTTCCCTTATAAAATTTCAGCCTAAATCACAACTCACATGTTATTTCCTGCTTTTTCTCCTATTATGCATTTGTCTTCTAGATAACTTGAGAATTAGCTTTTCTCATTCCATTTTTAAAATCCCTGTAGGCATTTTTATTGGAATGGAATTGCATTTACAAATTAATTTTGGTATAATTAAAATATTGCACATAGTTTTAGAAGTATTATGTAAAAGCATGTCCTCTGTGCATTGATGGCTCTTTCTGTAAGCAAGATTCTTGAAGAGGTTGACATAGAATGGGGTGACTGACATTGAACATGGTGGTTGAAAAATATCAAGTGGTTGTGGCATTTAGAATCAGTGGAAATACAAAGAAAAATGAAATTATAATACATATTCATCAACAAAAGTGTAACTTGGTGTTACATTTCCCACTATTCATAGTGACTTCCTAAGTGGAAGTTTCCAAAATAAAATAAGAAAAATTAGATTTAACCATGAAGGAACATTATTTGGCACTAAAGGAACATTATTATGCTACCAAGCACTGATATGCTGCAATAATCTCTGTATTCAGATATCAGAGAGACTCCCATGTTAACAAAAGAGAATTCTTGCATCATCCATTAGAGACGTTTTCTCCTTTGCACATAAATAACCATTCTCCTAAAGTGAGTCACAGAGTAAGTCAGCTTTCCCCTGCAGCTAAGATTTATTGTAAGAATTCAATTAGATATGTTGTGAAGTGCTTGCTTAATACATTGCCAGACACATAGTGTGGACTTAGTAAATGGTGGCTATCACTATAAATAGAGAAATATAATGATAGATAGTATTAGCTCCGCTTTGCAGATAATGAGAGTCAGGCCTCTTAAATAGCTTTTTCAAGGTTTTCTATATAATATACACCTTCTTGACTCCTAAATTACACTATTCCCACTGTACTTTGCTGCCCATATTATCTACCAGTATATTACTATGGGAAAGCCATTACTCAAGATCTTTTTGTTAAAGACAATTATACTGAGGTGACAAATTTCCCCCAAATATAATTGAAAATCTCCTAGTCCCTCCACTTTAAATGATAGAACCGTGACATCTGTGCAGGTGAGGAACTTGACAGAGTTAACACATTGGTGGATGTGTTAGGGGTGGTCCAAAAAAAAAAAAACAACCAGAATTATCTTCTGGAGGCCGGGTCCCTTCTAGTACAGGTTTCCTCCACAAGATGAGTATTCTAGGAACCCATCTATATTAGTAGACCAACTGAATTGGTGTGAGAAGATTAGTTTGGCTTCAGTGAATTTATTTTGAAGATTCTTTGGATGCATTTGCCCATTTCATGACGGGTGATTTATGAGTGCACCTGCCCACACTGTGCTGAGTGTTCAGCAGTTTTTGACCCAAAATGGCATGACCCCCATGCTCCACCCTCCCTATCCACCTGATCTCACCCCAGGTGACTTTTTGTTTGCTTGTTTCCCAAGATGAAAAAAGTCCTCAAAGGGAAGTGTTTTGCTGATGTGGAAGAGGTAAAACGAAAAACTGAGAAGCACTAAAAGTCATCAAAGGAGATGAGTTCAAAACTTTTTTGAGCAGTGGGAAAAATATCTCGATAGGAATATTGCATCAAGTGGAAAATATTTTGAAGGTGACAGGAGTTTCAACATGTAAGAATAAATACACAATTTTTTATAAATAAATTCCTTTTTTTGGTCTCCTTTTATATGTATACACAGCTGTGTATATGCATGGATATACACATGTGTACAAGAAAGTTCATAACAGCATTATTCATTAAAAACATAGAGAGGAAACAATCCAAATGTTCATCAACTGATTAATATATAAACAAAATTTGATATATCCATACAATGGAATATAATTTGGCCATAAGAAAAAATGAAGTGCTGATACATGCTACAACAGGGATGAACCTCGAAAACATCATGTTACGTGAAAGAAACCAAATACAAAAGGCTACATACTGTGTTTCATTAATATTAAATGTCTGGATTGGGCAAATCCATTGAGAGAGAAAGTAGATCAGTTGTTTCCAGGGGATAGGAGGAATGTAGAATTGGAAGATATGGGGTTTTATTTTATGATGATGCAAATATTTTGGAATTAGATATTGGTGATAGTTGCACAACATTGTACATATGCTAAAAATCACTTAATTGTACATTTTAAAAATGGTTAAAATGGGGAATTTTACATGATATGAATTTTATCTCAAAAAACTTCAAAGCTTGTAAAATTAGCATAACATAGAATAATCAGTGGAATATTACAATATTGAAGTAAAATTTTAATAATCTCTCCACACAATTCTATTCTCCTGATCCTCTAACCTGAAAACTAATGTACGTAGCCTGATTTCAGTCCATTCACAGTTTTTTTACCCTGCCTACTCAAATATTAGCATGTGCACACATATATTTTTTATTATTTTATTTATTTTAAAACTGATGGAATCATACCATATACATCATATTATAGCTTATGGACATCTTTCAAGTCAATAAATATTGCTCCATCTAATTCTTTTTGACAACTGCATAATATTCCATAGTGTGTGCTAAAATTTATCAGGGTTCTCCAAAGAAACAGAAGCAATGGGGGGGGGGGGTCTGTGTGTGTATTTGAAGAGATTTTTATTATAAGAAATTGGCTCATACAATTATGAAAGTTGACAAGTCCCAAGATCTGTATTCAGCAAACTGAAGACCTAAGATTATCAACAGTGTAGTTCCAGTCTTTATTCTAAGTACTGAGATCTAAGAGAGCCAATGGTATAAGCTCCAGTCTGAATGGTGGCAGGTTTGAGGCAAAGTAATAGTTGATCTTTCTGCAGAAAAGACAAAATATCTTGGCCCAAAGGAAGTAAGGCAGGAAGAGTTCCCCTTTACTCCTGGGGTGAGGGGGTGCTCAGCCTTTTTGTTCTACTCAGGCCTTCAATTGATTGGGTGAGGTCCGTCCACATTAGGAAGGACAATCTGCTTTACTCAAT
>PVJD01017675.1:0-16802 GCA_004026545.1 Mormoops blainvillei | reverse complement strand
TTACATTTCCCATGGCCAAAGATATACACCCTCTACACCTGGAGTTTGAAAGAAAATTTCTGTATTAAACTAGACTCGCACAACTTCTAAAGACAGATGCCTTATAGGCTCTAAACCTATTTTTATAGGAATGTCTTTTCATATTTAATTTTGCTCCAATCCCCTTGGCCATTGTTTCCCCACAAATGGAAATGTCGACGTTAGCTGCTGTTGGTGGGAACTCTGAAAGTTAAGTACTACCAAAGTGCCTGTTGAGAGTGAATCTCCTTCTCCTTCTCCTCCCCCTTCTCCTACTGCCCCCTTCCTCCCCACCTCCTCCTCCATCTTTGAAGAAACTAGAATGCATACGTAGAATCTCACCAACCTCAATGTAATCTTTAAAAACAACATACCACAAACAAAAAAACCTCTTCACATGTCTTTTCAGGTCATTTTATATTTTGATGTAACAGAAACAGTGAGCTCTGCATGGAAAAATTTTTAAAAAAGAACAGGGTTGTCCCTCTTTGCTTAAGTACAGAGATGCTAGACTTGAGATAAATACGTGAAGGCTGAGTTTTGTGCCATCGCCAAATAAGCCTGATTGGTATGGATATAAGGAAGCACTTGCATGATCATCTAGAGAATTTTAGTTGGTCTCATATTTTCTAATAAGGAATATAGAGGACATTTTTCATCTGAGAAAGATCACGTACTTCCTGGAGCTGGTCACCTTCTTCTCTTTCCATGAGCAAGAGATATTTGCTGCTCTAAGGATCATTTAAAGCAAACAGATCCCCTAAAGACATCATGCCCTATTCTAGTTTATTTTGAGTCAGGGTGCATTTCCAAGACCCTTAAAGATTGTTGTTCAATCCTCATACCTCCCTCTGGAGTCACTTAAAGTGTGACTAAGGTCAAAAATTCTAGTCTGGCAGAATCGGTGGTCTGTGTGACTTCGGGTTGTTTTAATATGAAATGAAAAAGTTTCTCAGCATTTCAATCCTATTTTTTTCTCTTGTCAGCTCTGAATAGGTTCACTTTCAAGAATCTCTTGATTAGTCCTGAAGTTCAAAATTTACCCTTCAGCTCCTGAAACATACAGCCCCATTTCTAGCATTTTCACTGCAGACAGGGACCATTTAGGCTCTTAAATGCTTTTTCTCTCTTTGGAAATTTACTATTTAGCAAAGGTCTTTTTTTTTTTCTCCTTATAGTTGAGTCAGTGTATCACTTTCAAGTTTTATTCTTCACACGATGTCTTCATTAACTTTCAGGTACAGCCTTTGTTGAGAACATTAAAAGAAGTCTCATCCACATGCCTTGTTATTTAAGACGGGGCCATTTCTAAAACATGTATAGTTAGTATATAAAACACTAACAATTTTTCCCAATGTATAAATTAAGTTGCTGAAACAAAACGAATAGTAATGATTTGGTGGCAATGATATCAAGCCACAGCTTAAAAAAACACTTCTGGCTCATGGTTTTATTGATCCTCTTTAGAGGATCATCAAAAACAATTATTGATACTTGCTCTGTTTCTATGACAGTCCTGAGGCAATGAACTCAGAAAGGCAGGCAACTTACCAAGGCTTACAAAAAGTGCTTGCATTTCTACCTAATTACGTCGAGTCTCCTTTTCTTCCTTCGCATTAGTGCGTTTTGTGAGTGTTCACCCCACGTGAGCCCGGCGCTGCACTGCATACACGGCCCGTCCCCTGGGCAATATCACAGCTTTGTCGGGGTGGCAGGCACCCAAGTGACAAACTATAAGGAGATGTTGAAAAGTCCTGTAAGATAAGTGAGGAGAAAAGAGGCGTCAGCTTCCGCGGTGGGTGAATGCAGGGTTCTCAGACAAGCTTCCTAGAGGAAGTCATAGTTGAACTGGACTTTCGAGGATAAGATTTCTGCAGAAAAAGAGAAATAAGCGGTGGGAGAGGAGCACCCCCCATGAAGGCACAGCCTGTGAAAGCACATAGGGGCGTCAAACGCCGCGGTGACCAGGAAACAGCCGATAGCGCCGTGTGACCGCGGCAGAGGGGCTTTCTGTGGGCTGGGCGGCGAGCGAGCGCGGGGGGCCCGGCAGGAGACGAAACAGGAGCTGCAGGAGGGACTCGCTATATACCATTATACTAATAACGTGGGCCCCTGGCCAAACGCTTTAAGCAAAGGGACCGCTAAACAGACCTGTGGTTTAGAAAGACAGCGATGTGGAACGCGGAGGCCACTGCAGCCATCCAGCGAGGGGCACTGAGGCCCAGGACTAGGGCAGCGGTGGGGGAGGAGAGGGCAAGGCTGGGTTTGACAGATAGTTCTGAGGCTGAACCCGCAGAGTCTTAGGTAAACACGAAGAAAGAGGGAGATTTTGAGATTTCTGTGTCGGAGTTTTGGTTACTGTTTGTTGAGCTGTGTCCACGTGCCAGGGACTGCACTCAGCACCTTAACTACCCAATTTTATTTAATCTTCCGGTGCCCTCTAAGGTTGTATGATGAGCTCTATTTTGGGGGATAAGGAATCTGAGAGGTGAAGTGACTTGTCCAAAGTCATACAAAGAGTGATTTTGAGGTGGAATCTGAACGCAGGCCTGTCTGACTCTAAAGTCTGGGTTCTAACACAGGTGGATAGAAGATCAGTTTTGCGGACAAGAAAGAGCATGGTGGTGGTGATTTGCTTTGTTTGTTTGTGAGTAAAAAGTAGGAGAGCAGAGACTTGATTTGGGAATATTGTCTCTGCAGCACCTACAGGACAAGTGTGTGGAGATGTCTGGCGTCAGCAGACAGTCTTCAGAATGATGCATCCTTGCCTTCCATTTGCTAGGGCACTTTATACCTGGAAATGGTACTTCCATCGCCATTCTGTCTGTTGTTGGTTGAACATGTGTGTGTGCGTTTTGTTTTGTTTTTGTTTGTGAGCGGAGCATCTTTAGAGTTTCCTCATCCTTTTTTGTTGTGCAGGAGTCACTTATTCCGAACGAAAGGAACAGAAAGCTCTTTTATCCTGCTGCATTTTCTGTGCAAACATGTCATAGCTTTTAGATGGAGGCCAGAGAGCTTGGTGAACTTCTGAAGGGGAAGAATTTTTCCTTGTGCCTTTTGCTTTAGATATTCACCGCAGTTTCCTGGTCACTTTCAGCAACCTGTACTAGAGCGTTGTCATTTTATTTTTTGGTAAGAGGCCATAACATATGAAGAAGGGGACTCATTTGCAATATAAAGGAGGGCTTTGGTGTTTAGAAATGGCAGGGGCAACTACCCATGAAGCAACTGATAATAAGCATCCCTCACCCCAGGGCTTCATTGGAATCTACTGGGCCTCTTGGTGTTCTAGACAAACTAGGATAATGTCAGAAGGCTCACAGAACACCTGGGTAATGGCAGCATAGTCATGTAGTCAAGAAACACCCAGGTAATACTGTAAGTACTGTACCAGAATCTATGTATTGAAAATTAAGTCCATGGAAATATTAATAGATCCTTATTTAAGAAATCCATGAACCTGGGCTGACTGGCCTGATGTGACCTTTTTTTCTCTTACTCTTTCCATTCGCAGGTTTTGGCATGGAGGCAACCTTACTCCTGGTGGTTGGCTTTTCCCATACCAAAGGGGTGGCGATCTCCTTTCTGGTGCTTGCCGTAGGATTCAGTGGCTTCGCTATTTCAGGTAATGTGTCCTTGAGGTTTCCAAATCCTTTCTATAGATCCACAAGTCTTAGGAGGAAGAAAGGAAAAATACACTGGATCACCTTCCTTGAGTAGGCAGACCATTCCTAAGAAGCAGCAGTCCCTGGCTAGAGAATTTTGTCTAGTGGGGATGATTTTGTGAGTTCACCGAGGACTGGACTTAGGAGCCCAGTCAAGCTGGAATTGCTCCTAATTTCTCCATTTTGGAAAAAGACGCAAAGTGCTGGCAACCCCCCACCCTGAGGCATCTCTGACTAGAGAGCTGCTAATATTAGCTCATTTGCCATCTAGGTCTGGAATCAGAAATGTTTTAGACTGGAAAGCTTCTCTGGATTTTGTTTGCCTTGTGGTCTTCATTTCCAGACAAGGAAACGTAGGGGCAGGGAGGGAAAGAGACTCTCTGGACAGGTTAGGACAGGAGGTGAGAATGACAGCGGCGATGGCAAGAGCCAAGCACGATGCGGCGCGCACTGCGTCGGGCCGTTCAAAGCCCTGTGCGTGAATTACCGCTGTAATTCTCACAGCTGCCCCAGGGGCTATCAGTGCACCCGTTTTACGAGAGCAGAACACAGTCTGCTGTGTGTGAGGGGTCAGCGTGCTGTCGTGTCACGTCTTACAGGCTTCAGAAGCTCCCCATGCAAAACTGGGTGAAAAAGTAAAATTCAGTTGTTCTTCTACCTTTAAAACATACTATAAAACTAAAAATGATCGTTTACAGAACACTGGACATAAATTGCACCTATCTTATGACAATGGGAAGCAAACAGTAATAGCACCATTTTACTCATGAGGTACCTAAAACTCAGAAAAATTGGGTACTTTCCTATTGTCACACCGCTGGTGGCAAAGGAAGAACTACAGGGCAGTTCCGCCTGGCTCCAGGCCTGTGCCCTTCCCATGATTCCAGGCTGCAGAAAAAGTCAGAGCGGCAACATTCCAGAAAATGGAACGTCAATAGCTGAACTCAGGTGCCTGGACTTTGTTTTGTATCAGAATATAATACTCAACGGTTATAGTATTGCTTCTTATCTCTGTGTTCTTTTCTAATGAAGTGTTTATTACATTGAAATCAACAGTAAGATTAATTAATTTTGCAGCTGTTTTATATTCTGATTGCCTGCCACTTTGATCTGAAAGAGACAGAATGTTTATTACAAAAAATGGTCTTCTCAAAATATTTCCTGAGTGGAGGTAGAAAAAAAACAAAGACCCAACCTGCCAGATTAGAAAAAGAAAATTTAAATCTTATTTTCAGGCTCTTTGCACAGAATAGAGAATTAAACAAATGAAGCAAAGAAAAATGAAAATATGGAGAAATAGAAGTTACAACCCCCTGCTGTAATTTCATAGCTCAAATTAATAATCAATTAAACAATGATTTATTGAGTGCCTACTATGTGCCAGACACTTTGCTAGTTCAGGGAAGATAGTGGTAAACAAGACAGATGGAGAATCACCCAAAAAGAACACATGTGCTGGTTTTTACCTGTATGTACCATGTAATGAACGTACATTATTTAACTTAATTCTTACAACAGTTTTATAAGAATGACTATGCCAGTTTATGTATGAAGAAGTGCGGGGTGGGCAGTATTGGGAGAGTTGGTTCTCAGGGCCCAAAGCCCCCCTTTCACAGCCTGGTCTTTCCCCTGCCGTAGCGCCTCACGCCCCCACGCTCCCCACTTGTTCTTATCTCCTGATAAACGGGTGAGGAGTGAGGTGTTATTGTCCCACTCCCTTCTATCTTTTGATAGAAAACCTCAGTAGAAGAGAGATGCCTAGTAACAACGTCATAGCGGGAGTAGCACCCCCGTAATGGTAGAGGTAGTGGTAGTAGCATGTAGTTAGTGATAGTTAGTGGGAGTACGGGTAGTTAGTGGTATAGTGGTAGTTAGCTATTTACCATTGACTCTCACATATATATGTATTTCCCCTGGGTCACATGTCACAGCATCTTTATGACTTAAGTAGTAATATTACCCCATATTAGAGATGAAGAAACAAAGGCCTAAAAATGACTTAAGTGGAAGAAATGAGATTAAAATCCAAATTTATGGACTCCAAATCAAGTATGTACATGGAAGTGTTTTTGTAAATTACAGAGGATTCTGTCAATGTCTCTGCAGTTGTGTTATTTCATGAGTACCCTTTCCATTTGACCAAGGCAGACTCACCTAGGGAGGCTTTTGGGAGTGGATGGAGGCCTACCTCGGAGGGAGCATGTTAGAAGGCAGAGTTTGATTCTAATCACACTGAATGTGATAGTTTACTCTGAATAAATGTAACCAGGCTTTCTGCTTTTTGGTATTGCCCAAAACACATTATTTTGGAGTTCTGACCCTATAAGGCACAGGTGCCATCATTTTCCATGGCAGACATTGCTAATCAATCGCAGCACACTTTTCTGCTATGAGCAGCACAGCCTGACAATCCTCCACCCAGCCCTTCCTGTAGGGCTACCCAAGAGTCATATGCTAGAAGAAACCACATGATTTACGAGAGTTGGGGGGAAGCTAAATATTTTCTAAAGTGTATTGGAATCCTGGTCTTGACTCTGATTTTGAGGTTTGGGTTTCCTTGTAGGTTTTAATGTCAACCACCTGGACATTGCTCCCCGTTATGCCAGCATCCTCATGGGCATCTCAAATGGAGTGGGAACCCTCTCTGGAATGGTCTGTCCCCTCATTGTTGGTGCAATGACCAAGCACAAGGTAATAGTCTACTTTTGGGCTGTGAGTATCAGAGGACTGAAATACTGCACCAACTTGAGATTTCAAAACCCTACCCCAGCCTCTATATGTTCATGTCCTTGGCCTGAGTCATTTGAACTTCTTTTGTTTTTTTTTCTTTTTTATTCTTCCTTCTTCCTCCCTCCCTCCCTCCCTCCCTTCCTTCCATCCTTCCTTCCATCTTTCTTTCCCCCGTCTCTTCCTCCTCATCCTTCTTATTCTTCTTTAATTTATTATATATCGATGGCAACAGGACTGATTAATTTTGGTTCCATGTCATCTTACTTGACAAATAAAAGGTGTGTGTGCAGTGGGAACAAACACCATAAAGACTGTTTAGAGACAGGAAGAAACTGAGGCAATCAACTCAGGGTGAATAAATTACTCAAGATTTTTTTATAAGTATTTAAACTTTATACCCAATTTCCATCTATTGCTTAACATCTTCCAGCACAAATATTAGTGCTGTTTACTTCCTTATTATGAAGAAAATAAACAAGACATTAATGACCCTTCCTAAGAACCCACAAGGGTATGACACTGGGTCGTTACTGAGCTGTATTTAGACCAGGGTGGTTGGGGGAGGAAGATCCCGGATCCACCCAGAGTTCAAGCACAGGCCACATGGTTTCTTAATCTCTGTCACTGAAAATGTTTCAGGAGGCTGCTTTCTACAAATAAGAAATATTTTTTTTGATACTATGGAGTCTTGACCCATCTATTTTTTTAAATTGGATTGCCTGTTACAAATATGGCTTCAGAAATTCCTCCAGCTTCTTGGAGAAGAAACTGTGGGGCAGCTTTTCTTATTTTTTGATAGAAAAGAGAGGTGGGATTTGGGGATTTTTATAGGCAGAAGATTCACATTTTCCCTCTCTGTTTATGAGATGATAAGATTTGTAACATGATAATTAAATCTCAGATACTATCTTCCCCTAATCTGAAGCACAAATACCCATTACTTTTGATACTGTATTATATGCAGAAAATATAATCATAAATAATAAGCTATTGAAGTGAAGTCTGAGTATTTTCACGGCTCAAATTGTTACGTAGCCAACAGTAAGCAAGAAGGAAACTTCTGTTATTTATAGTGGTGGATTCCTAAAGCAAGTTTCATTTAACCTACTAGGTGAGTGGAAACCTCATTTGTATATTTAGAGAGCTGTGAAACGATGCTTCATGTGTTTTACATGATGTTTATTTTGTAAAGTATTTTTATAAATTAAAAGATGTACTTTCAGCCCTGGCCTGCTTGCTAAGTTGGTTGGAGCGTCAGCCCGTGCACAAAACTTGTGGGTTCAGTCCTCATTCGGGGTGCACATGGCAGGCAACTGATTGATGTATGTTTCTCTCTCACATGGATGTTTCTTTCTCTCTCTCTTCCTCCTTCCTCTCTCTCTAAAATCAATAATGCAAAATATCTTCGCACAAGGATTAAAAAAACTCATTTTTATTGTAGTCTTACCTTCCGTTTTTTAAACACTCAAACTCTGTTTGGATCCCAGGCATGCTTCTGATGCATGTCTTCCCAAGGAGCATAACCTTGTCTTTGGGGTGACCGGGCACTTTTGTCCCAGAACATACTGTTCATGTCTTTTTTTCTCTCTCTTTTTTTTTTTTTTGGTTACAATATTCACTGGTACTGTTTCCTTGTTTAGACTCGTGAGGAATGGCAGAATGTGTTCCTCATAGCTGCGCTGGTGCACTACAGTGGCGTGATCTTCTACGGGGTCTTTGCTTCTGGGGAGAAGCAGGAATGGGCCGACCCTGAGAACCTCTCTGAGGAGAAGTGTGGAATCATTGACCAAGATGAATTAGCCGAGGAGACAGAACTCAACCATGAGAGTTTTGCAAGTCCCAAAAAGAAGATGTCATATGGAGCCACCACCCAGAATTGTGAAATCCAGGAGAAGGAATGGAGAGGACAGAGAGGCATGACCCTTGATGAGGAAGAGCTGACATCTTACCAGAATGAAGAGGGAAACTTCTCGGACACATCCTAATGTCAGAGGGGCACTTCGGTCCTCTCCTTACCTTACAACCAGAAAGTATCCATACCTATTGCCTTCCCATGACCCAGCTTGCCAGAGGGTTAAATATGGGGACATTGGAGGTGGGGGGAGGGGGAGAGAAGATTTAATCAGCAATAGAGAAAAGAGAAATATTATCTTGCAATGACAGGTATGGGTACAGAGCTTGCTTTAAGCTGACAAGATGGATATATATATATATATATGCGTATCTCTATATCTCAATACCATGTTTTTTTGTTTTTGAAGGAAATGGGAGGAAATGGGGATATTTGTCCTGGAGGAGAGAAAGCAGCTGCCACTATGTCTCTGAGAGCAACCACCGGAGGAACGCTTCCGTTCCTAATGTGGCTTCTGTGGAGGCCCTGTGTTGTGCCAGGTGCTTTATCAACATTCTCATTTAATCTTCACACTCACAAGGACCTACATCTCTTACCCCCATTTCACAACTAAGGAAACTAGAGCAACGTGAGATTGACTTGCCCCACGCCACTCTGCCAGGGCCAGCGCTGAGATTGGTGGGGCCCACAATATGTAGCAATTTTGGGGAAGAATGTCTCACCTTAGAGTAAGAAAGACATTTTTAATGATGAAAACCAAAATGTGGTGGGTTGTCTTGTGCATAACTCCGCATTTCGGCAGGTGCAGAGGATGGGAAGCCTTTGGGTTGATGTGGCAGAGCCATCAAATGCCGTATGAGGGACGGGAGCAAAGATCCTTAGGTTCCTCTATGATCTAAAAAGTCACATGATGCTGTGCTTCATCATTAAAAAACAATAAGGGTCACAGACTATAGGAGAGATTCAGATTAGTTTTTAAAAAGAAAGAAAAAGAAAAAGCTATGCAAGAGATTATATTTCCAGCAATCTCTGGTCAGAATGACCAAGAAGAAGTAAACAAAGCCTTGGCTATTCAATTTCAACCCTTTACAATATCAAGAATGTTGTTAAATAATGTCCCAAATTACTTATAATCATTAAGACATTAGTAATTAAAAAATCAGCTCATGCATTTTATTAGCTAAAATTCTCTTGAAAAAGTCTTTTGTTTTAAAAAAATGTATGTCTTTAACCATTTCTGCTGGTGATATTAGGAAGTTTGATCAAGTTATACAAAATTATGATTGATGTATCCTCGATGACCAAATTTGGAATGATATTCAGGGAAAACAATAATATGGCACTAGTTATACAGGGGAACACTAGAATAGAAACATCTGGGACAACTAGACCTAGTGTTGAAAAATTCACATTTGATTGCATAAGGCAATAATATGGATACTCTTTAAATATATTTTAAAATTTAATGATATTTTAAAATTTAATGTTGGCATGTAAAGGGTTGTTTGAAAATAAAATTATTTTCCTGTTCATTGTTTTTGAAAGGTTTATTTCTACTTTCAGAAGAAAAATATAATATTGTGGAAAGTTATACGTTTACATGTAGCTTATTATTGTAAAGTTGTTTTTCCCCCCTTAATTCTCCCATATATATTTCTGGTCCCCAATTGTACCAGAAGAGTTATTTTAGAAAAATAACTCTGTAGTGTATTTTATAAAAAGAATAATTTCGAGTTAAAAAAGAATGGCCTTATTCTCCATTAAATAATATTCTTTATATTTCTGGTATATAATTTATGTTATCATTTATCTTTAAATTTCTTTAAGGAGTGAATTCATATAAGTCCCTTAGAATAGTTTCTGGATGTAGAAAGTGCTCAATAAACATTAGCCATCATCATCATCATCCTTTAACCTTTTGGGAATTTTCAATCGAAAAGAGAGCATGTTATGTTGTTTTCATCTATGAGCCATAGAATTTATTGTGAAAGTTGTGCTGTTTTCTAAGTTAAGAAAAAATAAGAAATTTATGGTAGCCAGTATTTTTTTCTTCTGTTAATAAAGTAAAAAAACTATTAAAGAAACTCATGATCATCCTTAAGGTAATACTATAGATTGTGGCACCACGTTGTATTTGCTGTATCATTTAAAGTCTGTATCATGCAGAAATTTTACACTTTGGTGAATCAAAGCATAAAGGTTCCTGTAAGTTTCTCTTATAGTATTAAACAAAATGGTTCCCTGGATCATGGTGTTAAAAACCAAAAAGCACATTGTTTTGTCGTGGTGGGTATTGTAAAGTTTGCTTTGAACAGATCATTATAATTGAGCACCAGGCAGATGCAGTTTGCAAGTCATTATACAATTTATTGCAAATATCCTTTTGTATAATAGACTGACCATTGGAAGCAAATCATGGATTCTAGCAGGATGGAAGGAGGCCTGAGGGTGCTGAATTCTTGAGACAAGAAAGATTTCACTGGTTTTATTTAAGGAATAAAAGTTTTGGAGACTCCTAAACATGACAAGAAAGAGAATAAATACTCCAGAAATAATGGCACAATTTTTTATCCCTACCTGGATGTTAAATTCAATGGGTAATCCTTGAAACCTGCTACTTCTATTTCACACTGACCTGCCCTCTAACCCCAACAAATCTGTTCTTCCCTTTCTTTTCTTTTTTCTTTTTTTTTAAATCTCAGGAAATTGCATCACCCTTTTGCTGGAGCTAGAAATCTTGAAGTCATCTCTGACTTATTTAAAAATGTAACTCTTTCTCTCTTTCCTGCCAAATCCATTTAATTCAATCTTTGGCTCAATGTTTTATATTAGTTTTGGGAATTTTTTAGCCATGATCTCTTACAATATTGCTTTTGCTCTGTTCTCTCTCTCTGCATTCTTAACCAAATTCATTCCAGGAATTTGGTTAAACAAGTGCTGGACTGGGTGTAAAACCCTGACTATCTCTTTTGTATTTTCCAGCCTTTCGCCTCTTTCTGTGTCATTCTGAATATCTGCTTCTGACTTGTTTCTGAGTTCTTTATTTTCCTGCTAAGCAAAGCCTAATCTGGTAAAAATCAGTCCATTGTGTGCTTAATTTTAGTTACTGGCTTTTCAGTTTTAGAACTTTTATTGGTTCTTTTTCAATTCTGCTATGTCTTCTCAAATGTCTATGTCTAGTTCTCTTTTGAAATTTTTAATCTTGTATTTTTTTCCTGAAGTATAAAAAACTAATTATTTTAAAGTCTTATTAGCGCCACTATCTGAAGACTATGTGATTCTGTTTCTATTTTTTCCTAAAAACCTTTCTTATGTAGATCAGCAGTCTGAAATACCCAGGTGCGATACATCTGCATATTCAGAACCCATAGGAAAACAATCATTGACGTTTGGGAGTTGGAACAGAACAACTGGTCGTCTCCCCAGGTCATGATGAGAAGACGTCAGCTTCCCTGTTGAATTACCCAGGTCTCCAAGCTGAGACCCAGGGTCCACGCTTCCGTTTCTCTTGGCCCTTGCCTTTTCTCTGTTTCTATTTTCTATTGGTTTGGTTGATTCTTGTTCATGTTATCTTATTTTAGTCTGTGCTTGGTTTTCTTTGCATCGGAATTTGTATTTGAAAAGTTGTTTGTCCAACAGAAATGAATTTAGGCTTAAAATAATGTTTTTTTTCTCTCTTCAGAGAGAATTTTTGTTTGCTTCTTCCAGGAGCCCAAAGGCATTAGCAATCTGGGGTCTCTTTTTCATCCAGTTACAAGGCCTGACGAATCCTGGGCCACCCAGGGGATTTGAAGCTGTGCTGCCGGCAGTATGAAGGCTCTTGAACTTTTAGTTCACCCTTATTCCCAGAGCCCAGCACTTCGCGGTCCCAGCCCACACTATGGTGTTTCCACCAGCATCCAGCTTTTGTATCCATACCAGGCCATCAGTCTGCTCAGCTGTCAAACACTGGCTTTGTTATCATTCATATGCTCCCTGGAGAAAAGTGGCCTTAAATGTCAAGCTCACTTCTCAGGATTTTTATCTTCTCCCATATGGCCAGACGGTAGCCAGGAAAAATTTCACTGTCATGCTGGTTCTCCAATGCTTTTGAGCATCATTTAAAAAGATATATATTTTCAAGTGTGAAGGTTGGTCTGAATTACCTAGTCTGCTATTAGTGGATGCTGAAGTCTCTCTAATTTTATCTTCGCAAGTTCTCTCAAACTGATTTATTTCCCTAGAGATAATGTGGTAATAAATTAAACCCCAAATCTCAAGGGCTTACTGCAGCAAACGTTTATTTCTCTCTTGGGTTACCAGCTGAGTGTCGGCTCGATTGCATGGATGGGAGGCTTGTTCCAGACCATCACTCAAGGATCCAGGATTTATTTTTTTCTCTACTTTCTGTCTCGTAGTTCACCCTTTAGAACATACAGGCTTTGATATCACTCTGAAAGGGGGAGAGAAAAGGGGGGACTCTGGCTTTTCATGACCTCACTTGGAAATGACACTGTCATTTCTCCTCCTGATCCATTGACCTACGCTAGCCATACAGACCCATCCTAACTTCAGAGATGGCTAGGGGTTAATGGGGAGCATGTGAATTACTGAGTCAGCACTAATTTCACCTGCCACTGGGCTCTAGCCTAGGTTCAGGGCCTTAGGGGCTCTCACCTGACAGGCTGAAGTAGCCTCCGACTCCAAATGGTCTAAGAGATGTGACTCTGCTACGTGGCATTTTAAGAGATCTGAACTAGGTTGTAGGGAGCAGATCTTGTATGGGAGGGAGCTTTGAGCCTCCTCCAAGAGAAACCAAGAAGATATCAATTCACTAGAATAGAACAGAATCTGGTCTGATTCAAATGAGTTAATAACTGCATGGACCAATTTGAGGAACCAGGAAAGCTGAAATTCTATTAAGATTTCATGTATCACTGTGTCCCAGGCCTTATGCGAAGCCCTTTCCATACCTGAGCTCATTGAATTCTGATGGCTACCCTGTGAGGAAAGGGAGTTGCCAACGAGACTGTTTTGTCTGGGTACCCCAGGTATGGAAATGCAGATGCTGTCTAGATGCTTAATACATGCCCTGCACAGAATATATTCTTCAAAAACTGATGTGGTGTTTAAGGAAGATCATGCTGGAGATGACATGCAGGTTAAGCATGGCAGATTAAATGTAGGTAGTTACACCTATCTTCTAAAGTTATAATAAAGGAATATAGGAACACACACACTTTCCAGAACAAAGGAAAAAGAGAAAATTACATTTAGGAAGCTACATGGGGATATATTAGTCTTCGGTGACTTTGGCAGAACTGAGTGAGCAAAGAAGGGAGGTGTTTTGTATTATGCGCCCAGGGAGGCTGCAGAATTGAAGGTGTCAGCACCAGTTACCTCCGGAGGACAGAGTGAGGGGGGTAGACCGAGGATAGAGGAAGAGGGCTGAAAACATCAGGATTAGTTGAAAGTTAGAGCTGTCAGATTTAACAACCCTGCTGACAGTGCACAGAAGGAGTAGTTCTAACCCCAGGGTCTCCACTCCACCTCCCTTTCCCAGCTCAATTAAGAACCTGCTTCACCCCATACCTAGTGGAAAACAGAAGGTTTCTTCACTGGACAGAGGATCTCTGGATTCAAAAACACCTGGCAATGCTGACTATAACCTCCAGAATTTAGAGATTTGAGGCTATTTTGATCACTGATATATCTCAAGTACTTAGAACAGTGCCTGGAATTTAATAGTCACTTAGTAAATATTTATGAAATGAATGAATGAGTGAATGAACAAACCTCACTAAACAGAGGGAAATGAAAAGTTTATATACTGAACACTGCAAACTTTCAGCTGCCTTCGGGGGCTGGTCCTCCAAAGTGCTGGCAGCCAGGCTCATCTTCCCTAGGCAGGAAGTTCAAGGATTCAGGTGGTGAGGGTGGTAGCTCAGTAGGAGAAAGGCTCACAGCCGTTGACATTTGGGGGTTTCCCCATCGAGGTAAGTGGGTCCCTGCCTGATTGCTTCCTGCGCAGGCCTCCCACCAAGGCTGCTCGTGGGAATAGAAATTCCATCATTCATCCATTCATTTATTTGTTTATTCGTTTTATAATCATTTCGCATCGAGGATGAGACCCTCAATGATCAAGCACCGATAATGGTCCAGGCACTGGGAATGACCATAAGTGAGCAAAATCAGCCTCTGCTTTCACGGAGCTTACATTCCAGGGGGTAGACACACACAATCAGCAGGCTGAGAAAATGCATAGTATGTCAGAGGACGGTAAGTGCTAAGATCAGACTTAAGGCAGGGTAAGAGGGGTAGGGAGTGTGGGGCTGGTGTGTTGTGCTGAGCATTTAGGGATAAAGTGAACTTTGAGCAGAGAACTGAAGGCATCGAGGAAGCAAGGTAGGAGCATATTTGGGCAAAGTGTTCCAGGAATACGACGATGCCACCACAAAGGTGCTGAAATGGGGACATGCTTGGCATATTAAAGAACACTGAGTCCCCTGAAATGATCAGGCCCTGAACCTGCTCTGAAGAAAGCTGGAACATTTACTGAGAGGCAGAGGCTAGGGAGGATCAGGCTTGGTGGGGGAAGGAATCAGGAATTTTAAACATGGTCGTTTCAGAGTTTTTCGAGCCTATTGATATCTAAGTGACCGTATTAGGTGGGCAGTGGAAATACGGTCTGGGAATCAGAGCAGAGCGGGGAGTACCTTTGTGAGCTATCATCAGATCGCACAGGTGGTAGTTAAAGTCATGAGACTGGATAAGATCAGGGTTTGAACAGGACTGAGCCCTGGGGGCACTCCAACAGAGAGAGATCAGGAAGAGGAGCAGGAATCAGCAAAAGAGATGGAAAAGTGGTGGGGGAGGCGGTAAGAGGGGGGGGTGGAGAAAGAGGAAGGAACCTAGACAGAATGGCACCCTGCGGCCAAGTGAAGAAAGCATGGCTTGGGCTGCAGGGTGGAGGGGATGGGGGGGGGGATGGGACAACTGTAATAGCATGCTCAATAAAATATACCAAAAAATGGCTTGAAGGAGGGTTAGGGTTAGGGCAGGATCGGCTGTGTCAAAGCTGCCACTTGGTCAAATAAGATGGGAACTGAGAACAGACCTTGGATTTAGCAGCATGGAGGTCACTAGTGACTTTGACACAAGTAGTTTTCAGTGTAGGGGTAATGACAAAACTCTGAATGGAGTGTATTCAGTAAAGGGTAGACTTTTAATTGTCCTGCTCTTATGTGTGAATAATAAACAGTCAAGGATTGCCTAGAGTTTAGGAAATTTTCAACACAGACAGGAAGGAAGATACTTGGTGGAAACCAGAGGATGCAGGAGTAGAATAAACCTTAATCTAAAAGAATAAAAAATATTGCATGCTTGACACAAATATATAATTCTATTTTTTAAGAAAGGAAGAAATATCCAGAGAAGTAGGTTGGTCTAGACAGGGAGAATCTTGAGTCTGGGGAGTCAGTTACAGAGCCCAGGATTGAAGCAATGGAAATGAGGAAGAAAGCATAGTTATGGGAAACTTAAATTTTTTTTCCTAAAAAAATGTGATATATACTCCTTGTAGAAATTTTAAATTTTAGAAAAATATAATGAAAGGAATAAAAATTACCCTACTATTACAGAAGATTTAATTAATCATAACATTCAGGCACATGTGCCTTCCGTCTTTTTTCTACACATAGGTATTTTTGAATAATGTGGGATAATACTATAATATTTAGTTTTATATCTTGCTTCTTGCACTTAACCTTACATGATAAGTTCCTATGTCTTTATTCTTTAAGAATGTGATTTTAAAACAACTACTGAGATATAATCTACATACAGTAAAAAGCACAAACCTTAGTTTTACAGATCAATTGATTTTTTAATTTAACATATACATATACCTGCATATCCCTTGGTGGGGCCGCCATTCTGATTTCTATTATGTTGATTAAGTGTGCCTATTTTTGAGCTTTACATAAATGGAACTACACAGAATTGCCTCTTTTGAATCCTACTTCTTTCCCTCAGTACAATATTTTTAAAATTAATCGATGTTATTGTGTTTATCAGCAGTTCCTTTTTTATTGGTGTGTAATATTACATGGTATGGCTATACCAAACCTTGTTTATCCATTCTTCTACACATGACCATTTGGATTGTTTTCAGTTTGGGGGGAACGGACTATTACGAATAAGACTGCTATAAACATTCTTGTCCTGAAAATGGAACAATTAACCTGACTTCCCATTTCTATAGTATTTATCATTCAATAAGTAATTAGTTAACTGTATAATGCAAAAATGTGTGTGTCTGAAAAACAATTTCAAGGTGGCTTTGAAATGCTTTTCTTCAAAGTTAAATTTGAAGTAGGTGACTAAAATTCCAGAGCTTGAAAGTAGACTTGGCCCTGGAACAACGCATGGATTAGGGGCGCTGACTGCCCATGCAAGGGGAGCATAGCTTCTGATTCTCCGAAACGTAACTACATTTGGCCCTTCACACCCTTGGATTCAACCAACCACAGATGAAAACAGTATTTTCCATCTGGGTT
>PVJD01017674.1:0-16828 GCA_004026545.1 Mormoops blainvillei | reverse complement strand
AAAAGCAGGAAAGTAGGAGAAACAAGACCAATGAACTCAAAGTACAAAGAGAAAAATAGTGAAAGTAAAATCTAATCACATGAAACATAAATGATTAAACAAATTATTAAATTAAACATAAAGGCTGAAATTGTAAGATTGGGTAAAAAAAGCAGGAGTTAATTATGTGCTATCTAGGAACCCGCTCTAAATATATCAACATAGGTTAATATAAAAGGATCAAAAGAGATATGTCATGCAAACATTAATCAAAAGAAAGCTGAAGTGGTTCAATCAATATCAGAAATCAAAGACTTTAGATCAATATCAGAAATTATAGACTTTAGAGGGGTGACAAAAAACTTTTGATACATAACACTACATGGTGATAAAGATTAATTTTAAGAAGATACAACCAATCTAAATTTGAAGGAATCTGACAAGACTTCAAGATACATTAAACAAAAACTGATAGAACTAAAAAGAAAAGCACAGAAATAGACAATTTTAATTGCAGAACTCAATGCAGCTTTTTTATAATCAATAGAAGCAGTAAACAGAAATCAGTAAGGCTATAGAAGATATGAACATCAATATCAACCAAATGGCTTAACAGGAATTTACAGAACATTCTTCTCAATAACTTCAAAATACATATTCATTTTAAATGCCCTGGGAAGATTTACCAAGATAGAACCTTTTCTGGATCACAAAGCCAACTTCAGCGCATTTAATACTATTACAATCATACAAAGTATGGTAGAAATCAATGAAACAACAGTTTTTAGAAAATAGAATGTATTCGAAAATTAAACAAAATACTTCTAAAACAATCCATGGATTAAAGGAGAGGCACAGAGAAATTATGAAATATTTGAACTGAATTGAAATGAAGACACAAGATATCAAAATTTGTGGGACTAAACTAAAGCAATGTTCAGGAGAAAACTTAGAACATTTTAAAAATTAGAAAAGCATTAAATAAATAGTCTAAGCTACTATTTTACAGTACTAGAAAAAGAAGAGCAGATTAAATACATAATAAGGAGAGTTGAGATTAATAAAAACCAGGAAAGAAATCAATGAATTTTAAAACAGAAAAAAAATAGAGAAAACCAACTAAACTGAAATCTGGTTCTTTGAAAAATTCCAATAAAATTGACAGTCATTTAGTCATGCTGGAATATAAGAATGTATAAAGGATAGACATTACAAATGTTCAGAATCTAAGAGGGGAATCACTGCAGATCTAAATAACATCTAAAGGAAAGAAAAGAGAAAATTAATTTTAAAACTTTATGTCAATCAATTTGATTTGAAAATATATGCAATGGAAAATACCTTAAAGAAACAAACTTCCAAAGCTCACTCAAATATTAGGTCACCTACATAGCTCACCTCTATTATGGAAATTGAATTAATAACTCAACCTTCTCACAGAGAAAACCTCAGAAATAGATGATGAATTATAACAAAGATTTAAGAAGACCAATTTTTTACAGATCTTCCAGGACACATATGAGAAATTAACAGTTCCCCACTCATTTTATGAGGTCAACATTACTCAAATAACAAAACAATGTAAAGCAATACAGGAGCAAAATAACTACAGATTAATTTTCCTTATGAAAATACATATAAAAACCCTTAAAAAATAGTAGCAAAGCCAAGCCAGCAACACATACGAAAGGGTCACACCACACACCATAACCAAGCGGCATTTATCCAATGAACTCAATACAAAGTCCATTAGACATAGCAATCATACTACATAGGTACCTAAGAGAAGTAAAGCACATGTACAAAATTAGACTTGTATATGAATATTTATAGTTACTTATCCAAGGAATGTAGAGTTGATTCATCAGTCAATATAATGCAACATATAAATAAGCCAAAAGGAGAAACATAATCATTTTAATATATAATATAATTTGAAAGGAACCAACGTCCCATTTTGATAAAACTCTCAGCAAGCACAGGTAGACTAGAACTTCCTTGCTAATAAGGAAGGTCCCCTGTGCTGTGGGGTGTTGATGAGGAGGCATGATATGTATGTGGGGTAGGGTGTGTGTAGGAATTCTCTCTACCTTCCACCCAGTTTTCTCATGAAATTGAAAATGCTCTGAAAAAATAAAGTGTAGTAATTTAAAATAATGGACAAAATATTAAAAGAGACACTTTACCAGAGAGGTGCATGGCAAGTAAAGACAAAAGATATCCATATTATTAGTCATTAGGGAAATGCATATAAAAACAATAATTAGATATTTCTCTATGAGAAAGACTCAATTATGCAGAGAAAGTGGAAATGCCATACATTGCTGATAGGAAGACAGAGTGGTAACACCATTGTGCAAGCTTTTTAGCAGTTTCTCATAAAGTTAAATACAAAGTCCATTAGACATAGCAATCATACTACATAGTTATCGAAGAGAAATAAAGCACATGCCCAAAATTAGAATTGTATATGAATATTTATAGTTACTTTACATATAATTAATCAACAATTAATCAACAATATTTCCAATATCGGAAATAACCCAAATATCCAAAAACCATGAATAGATAAACAAACTGTTGTACATTTATGTAATGTAATAATATTCAACAATAAAAAGGAACAAACTCCCAATACATGCAATAGTATGAATGAATCTCAAAAGCATATAAAAAGAGAAAGAAGCCAGATACAGAGGTCAGTGTGCTAAATAATTTATAGACATTTAGGAGAAGGCAAAACTGTAAAGACAGAAATCAGACCAGTGTTTTTCAGAGAGTGGGAATGATAGAAGATTATCTACAAAGGGACAAAATACTTTGCAAGGGTAAAAGATGATTAAAAAGTTAATAAGATATTGAATAATTAAGTTGTTGACTATATACTGTGATTATCAAAAATTAGGAAGTATAGTAACAAACATCTAAAGACAAAAATGCTGTTGCCTTCTTGGGCAAAAGAAATATCTTTAAGATCTAGTTGAGTTGCAAGCTTGTAAATCTTTATTTAAAAAGAAAACCTTTAAAGGGTATCAAATTCTTTAAAATCTTGGCAATTTTTTTCTTTTAAAGAAATGAATGATATTGATGATATCTATTTTCTTTATCTCTTTAGTAATCTCAATACTTAAATCTTCATTGAAAAAGAGAGAGATGCAACGAGATTTCAGCTTCATAATATAAATAAATGGAAATTTATGCTCTTCCAAGGAGGAAAACTTTCCCATCAATTATAGTTGTGGAATTATCATTAACTTGAAGGCTGAGATTTCTGTTTCCTACCAGCAAGCTGTAGGGTAAAGAAGTCTTTGGAAAACTGGACCTTATATCTTAGGGAAGAAACCTCAGCTACAGCTTGGATAGTTTCCACATGTATTTATCTTCTCCATGTAAAGTGGTCACTGGAATTTCACATAGCATCTATGATGTAATAATTAATCATATTTTAACCTAGAAAATTCAATGCCTAATTTTCTTATTTGGAGAATTTGGAAATAAAATATTGTATCTCAGAACTGGGAAGTTCTGTTACACGGTTTCTATGCTACTCTTATACTCTTATGAGGAGGTAAAATAATCCCTAAATTGGTGAGTGAGCATACAATATCTCTCTCTCTCTCTCTCTCTCTCTCTCTCTCTCTCTCTCACACACACACACACACACACACACACACCACTTATTAATTTCACCTGTAAAATCTTGCTTTTTCTTATATCTCCCTTTTCTCTTTTACCTAAGGGTCTTCTTTAGTCCCACCTCAAATTTCAGTAAAACTTAAAAATTTTTACTTTTCTCTTTTTTAAAAAGAAAGACATGATGCTATTTAAATATTTTAAGTCGTTTAAAACTAATACAAATGTGCACTTTAAGATAAATGTTGAAGTTGAATTTTTATAAGACATAGCAAACCTCTTATGCTTCTGATAGATCACAGCAGTTGTTTTCTTATAGCTTAGAAACACTTTTCCTGGGTTAAAGTTGTTCAAGGTAAGGATTAAAGTTATTTTGTTAACATAGTTAATGCTCTATATTAATTATATGGATATGTACAGAAAAAGAAAAATACTAATCAAGTTCTTTCAAATAATGAAAATTGTGCTGAAATATTAACCACAGAAATTCTCTTTCAGCTTGCAGTTTTAGATATTAAAAATTTTAATTGAATCTATTCTGTGTTCCCAAGTACCAGCTTCAATTCTATAAAAGTGTCAGTTTGTTATTGGTACTAATACCCTATAGTTTGAGTCAAAGCAATACCAAATATTCATTACTGAAAATTTTGTTAGCATAATAGTAATACCATAAAATACAAAAATAAGTTTCTAATTTTTTTAATGCACTAATGGCGAAATAGGATAGATTCCATTTCTACATACTCAAATAAGTTGAATGCAGACGCAATTCACAAAAGTGGAAAACGTTGGTTTACCTTCCCAATATTGCTCATATTGAAAATATTTACACAACAATTAAACATTGACATCATTATTTAAATCACTTATTGTTAGCCTTGACCAGTGTGGTTCAGTTGGTTGGTTGTAATTTCTCAAAGCAAAAGGTTGCTGTTTGGATTCCAGGTCAGGGCACATGCCCAGGTTGCAGGTTTGGTCCCTGGTCAGAGTGTGTACGAGAGGCAACTGATTGATATTTCTCTCTCACATTGATGTTTCTCGCTCTTCCTTTTTCTCTCCCTTCCCTTCTCTAAAAATAAGTAGATAAAAATCTTTAAAAATATAAATAACTTATGGTTAGATGAGCATGGCAGAACAATCACATATATATTTGACAATTTTTACAGATAAATAAATGAAAGCAAAGCTTATTTGCTCGAGTCTATTGGTAACAGAATAATGTCTCTACATGTATTTGGGTTTTATTATTTTTCAGTAGTCAGAGTTACGCCTAAGCAGAATCAAAGTGGGTGGGCATTTACCACCTCAGGGCTGCAACCTGAAGCAGTTTTACCATGTGGTTTTTTTCTTTTCTTTTCTTTTTTCTTTTCTTTTCTTTTCTTTTCTTTTCTTTTTTTGATGTTTGTTTCTATTGTTTTATTGTTAAATGTTAATCCATCCTAATACTTTTTCTTTTTTCCCCCTTTGTCCTCCTCCACTCAGACCTCCCACGCCCTCAGGCAATCCCCACACCATTGTTCATGTCCATGGGTCATGAGTGTAAGTTCTTTGGACTTCTTCATTTCCTTTACTGTACTTTACATCCCCAAGACTTTCCTGTAGCTACCTATTTGTACTTCTTAATCCCCTCACCTCTTGTCCCATCCCCCCACACCTCCCTCTTATCTGACAACCATCAAAATGCTCTCCATATCCATGATACTGTCTCTGTTTTTCTTGTTTGCTTAGTTTGTTTTTTACATTCAATTTTTGATAGATATGTATTTATAGCCATTTTATTGTTCATTGCTTTGATCTTATCTTTTTCTTAAATAAATCCCTTTAACATTTCATATAATGGTTTGGAGAAAATGAACTCCTTTAGTTTTTCCTTGCTTTGGAAGTTCTTTATCTGCCCTTTGATACTAAATGATATCTTTGCTGAATAGAGCAATATTGACTGTAGGTCCCTGCTTTTCATGACTTTGAATATTCATTGCCAGAGTTTCTTTTGAGAAATCAGTCGAGAGTCTTATGGGAACTCCCCTGTAGGTAACTAACTGATTTTCCCTTGCTACTTATAAGATTCTCTCTTGATCTTGAACATTTGGCATTTTAATTATGATGTGTCTTGGTGTGGGCTTCTTTGCGTCCATCTTGTTTGGAATTCTCTGTGCTTCCTGGACTCGAATGCCTATTTCCTTTACCAAATTAAGGAAGCTTTCTTTCATAATTTTTTTCAAGTAGATTTCCAGTTTCTTGCTCTTCCTCTTCTCCTTCTGGCACCCCTATGAAGCGAAAGTTGGAATGCTTGGAATTGTCCCAGAGGCTGCTTACACTATTCTAGGTGTTTTTTAAATACTGTTGGTATGGTTGATTGTTTTTTGCTTCCTTATGTTCCAAATCATTGATTTGATTCTCGCCTTCATCCAGTCTACTGTTGTTTCCCTGTAAATTGTTCTTTATTTCAATTAGTATATCCTTCATTTATAATTGGATATTTTTTATGCATTGAGGTTCTCGCTAAGTTCCTAAAGCATCCTTATAACTGGTGTTTTGAACTCTGCATCTGATGGATCTCCCTTTTGTTTAGTTCTTTTTCTGGAGTTTTGATCAGTTCTTTCCTTCGGGACATGTTTCTTTGTCTCCTCATTTTGGCAGCCTCCCTGTGTTTGCTTCTCTGTATTAGGTATAGTTGCTATGTCTTCCTGTCTTGGTTTCATGAACTAATATAGTAGGTGTCCTGTAGGGTCCAGTGGCACAGCCTCCCCTATCACCCAAGCTGGGTAATTGAGGTGCACCCTTCTTGTGGGTTGAGTACACCTTCCTCTTGTAGTTGTGACTTGGTTGCTATTGGGAGGTCAATGGGTGGGATTTACCCAGGCCAAATGTTCAAGATCAAGAGAGAATCTTATAAGTAGCAAGGGAAAATCAGTTAGTTACCTACAGGGGAGTTCCCATAAGACTCTCGGCTGATTTCTCAAAAGAAACTCTGGCAATGAATATTCAAAGTCATGAAAAGCAGGGATCTACAGCCAATATTACTCTACCCAGCAAAGATATCAGGAGCTGCAAGGAATGGCTATAACCACTGACCACCAACCTCCATCCTCCATGGAAGATCAGCTGTGCAGGGGCAGGGTGGTGGGGCTCAGACATGGTCTGTAGCTGTCCACTGGGTGCACAGGCTCTGGGGTTTTCTGACTGGTGCAGGCCAAGGTCAGCCTCCACCAGTGTTCTGTCTGTGACCACCCTGAATGACCTATAAAGCAATCCGAGATGGCTGCTACTTGTGCTGGACATGGATATTTCCAGGGAAAGCCAAGCCGTGAAACTAAGCTGGCTACTGCTAGTTCTGGGCCTGGGGTCATTTAGCAAGTTATACAGGGCCTAGGGATCACTGAGGCTGGCTATTGCTTGTTTGATAGGATTTAGGAAGTTATGAAACATGAGCCAGGACCAGCCATTCATATGGAAAAGTCACAGTTAACAGTTTGGGTGGACCCATATGTTTGGTAGGACAGTAGGACGGTGTCTCAGGGGATCTCCAAAGTGGGGAAATCGGTGTTAGGCAGGTTGATGGAGTCTCAGATAGGGTACCTGCTAGCTGGCTCTGGCTCTGGCTCTGTCAGGAGAGGGGTCAGAAAAGGGACAATGGCCTTGCTCACCTTTCTGTCTGGGAGAAAACTGTTCCCCAGCTCCTGCCTTGATGCCAGACACTTTAGTTCCTCCCTGTATGCCACTGGTGCCTTTCAGCCTGCTACCCTGGTGTTGAAGCTCAGAGGGAGTGAGTCTAAGTCCATGTGTGTGTTCTTTAAGGGGAACTGGTTGGTACTCCAGAAGTTTCTTTCACTGACTCAATCCCTACTGGTTTTTGCAGCCAGAAGTTATGGGGACTTATCTTCCTGGACCTGGGGGGACTGATGTGAGGCTGGGATTCCTCACTCCCAAGATATCCCTTCCAAATTTGTATCCATCACATGTGGATGTGGGACCAACCCATTCCACATCTCCGCCCCCTCCTACCAGTCTGGGTAAATGTGGCTTCTTTAATTTTGTAGTTGTCAGATTTCCATTCAACTTAACTTCTGACAGTTCTGAGTGATGGTTGCTCTATTATTTAGTTGTAATTTTGATATGGTTGTGTGAGGAGACAAGCCATGTTTACCTATGTTGCCATCTTGACTGGAGGTCTAGGCTCTCAGATTTCTGTTACTGATATTCACTAATCTCAGGATCATTTTGTTGATTAAGGTAATTATTTTCCACTAAAATGGAATCTAATCCATGAGGACAAGTAATATAAATCTGAATGAGGCTTTAGGGTTTTAATTCTGTGGTGGTGAGCTGAAATCAATTATCCAAAATTAAGAACCAGGATATTTTTTGTTGTTAAGAAAAAAATTCTAGAGCCAGGAAGCAGACACAAGTGGATCAGAGTGTAATTAGTTGTCAGCCTGAAGGATATGGGTATTTAAAAGGTTTTGGAAAGTATCAAATGTAAAATTCCCCTCTTTCCCTATTTTTCTAAGGTTAAAATTGCTGAAAAGTTAGGATGAGCTTTATATTGGGCTTGAAAATAATATCAGTATAAAAATCCCTATTTAATCAAGTCAGTTTACTTAGTGTGTCACATTTAAAAATGCCGATTCAGGCTCAGGTGCATACCAATAACCAAGGGTTTTAGTAGAAAATGATAATGGCCACTGTTCCCTGAAGTGACCGGAGAGCTCTGGACTTCATGGAAAGCACAAAAATCATGTTCATCTGAAAAATGAATGAAGAATAAGGAGCTTAATAGCATTGGCCCAGGAAAAGCAGAAACTGTTTCTGCATCGCACGGTGAAGCCTAACGTTACGATGTTAATAAGCACTAGCTATGCTCCTGATGATGGAAGTGATCTTGTTGCCATGGCTGGCAGCCAACTAATTGGCCTGTTTCTCAATGTGCGAAAAATTTTGCTTCATATATTTAACCAGTTTTATAGTTGTTTTTAAAGAAGGAGAAGTCTAGTACCAGTTACTTTGTCATAACCCAAAACAAGCAGAAGACCTCATCGTAAATTTTTAACTATATCTGCCCCCCACCTCCACCAGACCCACAGTGTTTAGAAGCTTGGAGGTTGGGGAGTGTCAGCTATGCATAATATTGAAAATATAGGCACAATTCTTTCCCTTCCCCATAGCCATACCTTTTTAATGTGCCTCTGCAATTCTTCCCATTATGAGGTATAATCTTTGCTAGCGTTGTGATGTAGCTTAATCATAAAATGTCAGAAAAGCGATGTTATTCCATATGTGAGACTAAATTCAAGAGACCTTGAACTCATCTGCTCTCTCTTTTGAAAACCTTCATTCACTATGTTAAGAAGCATGAACTAGGCGTCTGGACAAGGAAAGGGACTCTCAAACCACAGCTGACAGTAAACCAGACACTACACCTTTGAACGAGGCCACTCAGAGCCTGGCCTGCTCGCAGTCGATTTGCCAGCTGACCAAAGAGGTATGAACAAATCCAGATGAAATCAGATAAGCCTGGACCAGATCACACAAACTGCTCAGTTGACTCATAAGCTTGTGAGCTATAATAATTATTGCTTTGAGCCACTGTGTATTGGGATGGTTTGTTATGCAGTAATATTTTACTAAAATGGTAACCATTTTAATTCTCTTAGTGGATGCAAATAATTACTTTTAACTATTGATTTACTATCAAGCATCTATCTGAGTTTGCTCCAGTTTCACTTCATACGAAGTTATGACCTCTGCAGGGCCTGAAATTTTCAAGTCTCATAACCAGAGAAGGACAAGTTTGTGTAGAGGACATTAGAAGAAGGGTGGGCCTTTACTCAGTCTGACGGATAACTTGTTAGTGCATTATGCAGTGCTGGGCAGTGTTGGGGTTTCGGAGTCGATGGAGCCTGGAAACCACACAGAGCAAATCAGGTTCAGGTGAAGCCCCAGAAATATTATGCCTTAGAGGTAACTATTCTTTATAAAGAAAAGCAACTGCTAGGATTAATTTTATAACTGAGAACCATTCAAAAGAACATGAAATAAGCCCAATAAAAACCCAAATGGAGTTACTGGTAACTTTATGGTATTCTCAAATAACATTTTAATGTAAATGTGTGAATTCTGAAACCTTATAATGTATCATCCACAATATCAAACATACAAACAGAAATTTTTCAACATGTGAATATACATGAAAATATGAGACACGTTTAAGGCAAAAGAAGCAGGAACACTCACACACACATCTCCACGATATTGAAATGAGCGAGACAATTCTCGAATTGAGTAAAGCTATCAGACTTAAAGTCAAAAGGGGCCCTTAAGTATTTTAAGGGTACGGTCCCCCTGTAGTATCAAAGGGAACCTCAGGTAGAGCAGGGCTTATCTCTAAGAGAATTGTTGGTGTTGCTTTTGTCTATTTGAGTGTATTTTATAAATTGATATATAAGAAACCTACAAGGTTTTTAAAAGAATTGTGTCAACTGGTACAGAAAGAAAGAGAAACCATACAAAATGAAAAGAAGTCTTAGGACCCTCAAAATTCTTTGAGAAGTAGGCAAGCTGAGATGCCTACTAAGCTGCAAACATGGTCTGCTTACGGAACAGGACGGATGGCTCAGAAAGTAGCACCAAAACCTGGAGAGTGCCAGGAGGTGTGGAGAACACTCTCTAGGAGTGTGACTGAGGCTTACTCAAGTAAATGGCAACCTGTGCCCGGCTGGACTGAAAAATTGCTATGCATAAACGACTGCTGGGCGTCTCCCATTTCCTCCTTTTAAAAGCATGAGATGACAGAAGTTATCCTATGTTTTCCCACTATTGTGTTCTGATATATGGGCAACAGATAACATCTCAATTATTCCTATTGAAAGGAATAGATCTCGGGGAGCTGTACTAAAGTGGAAGGGAAAGAAGGGCAGAGAGAGAAAGAGAAAGGGGGCAAACTGTAAATAAATAGGGACATATAAGGTATGAGAGAATACTTTAGACCGATCTTGCAACATTTTTTATTTTGAACTATTGTTGTAAAAGAAATATGAAAAATAATAAAGTAAGCAGAAGTGAGCTATGGAATCATGCCCAGTTTCCTTCTCTCCAAATCTCACATCTCTAATTCCTTATGAATCAATCTCAGCTGCTCAGTTCATAATTTTCTCTCTTCTCTGAGCAAAATAATAATAATAATAAATTCATGTATTTCAGTATTAAGGGATAAATTGCCTCTACGTGTTAATAGCACATTACATACCTTTTCATTTGTGCTGGTCTTTGCCGCCTAACCTGTTAAATGGAATGATGCTATGGTAAAAGCAAGATTCTGAGCTTAACTCCTGTCTGTTTCTCGTATTTGCTTTATGGCCCTGGTGAATTATTTAATCCTTGCCTTTCAGTACTCTCATCTACAACAGTACTGATAAATTTACCTTCCTCATTGCATAGCTGTGATGATTAAGTGAGATAAAGAATATTAAAAGGTCCTTATGAGTGTTCAATTAGCTGTTGTTATTACTTTCTTGGCTATTTTTAAATCCTCAGGTATTAAAGATGGATGAAAATCCAATTTTTAGAACAAGGATGTAGTTTCGATCAAAATGAAAGAAGGAAAAGTTTATTTACCCAAACTGTGATTCATTTATTCATTCATTTACTCTGCTTATTCAGCAAAATTTATCGAAAATCTACTACATGTCAGACATTGTCAAATGGACTAGGAAAATAGTAGTGAACAAAAGAGTCCCTGCTCCCAAGAAGCTTAAATTCTAAAGAAGAAAGAAATTAAAACCTAAGTAATTTGGATCCTTCTGCGATAACTCTGTGAAGGCAGTGAACGTGAGTCTGTGTGGCACAGCTGGGATGGGAGGCCGAAGGGAGAAAGGGTAAGGACACTTTATAGAAGATGTCCAGGGAAGGTTTCCCTGATGACTGTTTGAGCTGAGAAGATTGGCAAGAAGTTTCCAGTGAGGAATCGTACGACAGCCTAAGAGGAAGAGTCACTGATGCAGGGGACAAAGGTATCACTGAGTGGTAAGGCACTGTGGCCAAATTCAGGCTGAGAGCATGCGAAATCTAAAGGAGGCTCCGTGGTTGGAGCTTAATGAGCAATTTCACAGAAATGGTAGTAAGTGAAGTTAAATAGGTACTGGGAAGACCGATCACATAGGTCTTTGTAGGCCACACTAGGTTTTTGGGGGTTTCATTCCAAGTGCAATGGAAAGCTGTAGAAACTTTTAAGAACAAAAGTGAGAATTATATTTCTAAAAGATAATCATGGATTTTACATGTAGAGTGAACTGTAGAAATACAGGAGAGGATGCAGATAAAACAGAAAATTATTGTAGATGTCTAGGGGAATTCTTGGTTGATATCAGTAGAGATGAAGGAAAGTAGATACACAGAATATATATTTGGGAGTTGAATATGATAAGAGGTGATATATTGGCTTTGAGAAGCATTCAAGTAGAGAAAGAAATTAAGGAAGATTTCTAGGTTTTTTACTCTTCTAGGTGGTACCATACAATAAGTAGAAACATTGGTAGAGAGAAAAATTGAGAAGGAAATAGATACTTCTCTTTTGTATCTATTGAGCTAGAGAGGCCTAATGAACAGTCAAGGATAGATGTCAGAAGTAGGATCCATAAGTCTGGAATTAAGTGGAGAGAGAGAGACTGGGGAGTTATTTCAAGTCTTCAATATCGAGAGGCCTACTGTGGGAGCCAACCAAGCATGAGGAGTAGAGAAGGAGTTGGCACTGAGTCAGGAGTGTGGTGTTGCATCAACTAAAAGGAAAAAAAAAACTGTTTTAGGGGAAAGGGAGTAGTTTATTGTTTCAAAAGCTGCTTTAAGTTTGGGGGAGGTGCAAAACTCTAAGAAACAATTGGGCCTAGCAGGATAAATGTTATTAAGACCTTTACAAAAAGTTTTTCAGAAATTTCATGTAAATGAAGGTAGAATTCCAACTGGTACAGATGAGAAGACAGTGAGAAATGAAGAAATGGAGATATCAGTTGTAAAAGTTCTCTGAAGAAACTGATGAAAAATAAAAATGTAATAATATATGGATTGTTGAGATTGCAGCTGATGAGATATTAGTTTTTAAATCTTCTCCACACCTGAGTCTGGGAAGAGCTTGGGCATCTAAAAAAAGTTAAGAAGATTTCAGTTGAGAAAGTCACAAGGTAAGCATGCAGTACAGAACGTAACTACATATTAATAATCACAATCGATGACTTCCCCTGTTGTCAAGTCCTTATGCTTTGAATATTAGTCTCCCTGTTTTTAATCTCTGTTCTTCATACAAACCCTTAGACAGATATTCCTAAACCATGATTTCCCTACTTATACTATTCTCCATTAATAAATATCATATTTTACATTATTCATGTTTCAATCTACAAAATAGCCCCAACATGCTTCTTCAACTTGATTTTTCAGGTTTTTACATCTTTGCTTTCAGCAATAAAAGAAAAATATACAGAGATTATGAACAATTAAGGGAGTGAAAGAACAAGGAAACAGAAGAGGGAAATGCAAGGGAATATATGGAACATATTAGATAAAGGTTGCCTGGGGTAAATACAAGTATAGAAACTAATACTCACCTGATGGCATAAGAAAACAAATTCCATGTATGACAGAACTAAGACATTAAAATCAAGGTTAGATAGTACAGAAGAATGTTTATCAAACTTCTGGGTTAGGGAGAATAGCTCAAATTTAACAGTTCTCGATCAAATAATGAACACAAAGAGGGAAATAATTGACATATAAACACATTTCCACATTACCTAGTTTCATTTACAGTCAAATAGAATAAAAATAAAAACTTTAGTTTTCATGAGCAAATTCTCAAAGCTATAACATATACAATATGAAAAGGTATAAGAAATTATGAAATAATAAAAACAATTACAAGTAACGTATTGGTGGGCACAAATCAGGCACTGTTTAAGTCCAAACATATTTTGCTGATACGGTATAAAACAGCTCTTTAACATTTTAGCAATAAGTGTCAAAACAAAATTACAACAAAATTTGAACTATTAATACCATTTCTGAGAATCTTCTCTAATGTAAAGTCCCAAGTACAGAAAATATTTTAGGATGACAACTAATATACATATACTGCCATGTTACTTCTCTAAGGGCTTTATTCACTTTATTGATATATTATTCACTAGTTTCTTGCAACAGAGCTATGGAGCAGATGCTCTTTTTATCATTTTGCCTGTGACATAACTGAGACACAGAGAACGTAATGACTTGCATAATCATGTAACTAGTAAAACCCAGGGTTTGAAAATTTGAATCTAAGGAAGTTGGATTCTCTTAATCACCAACACACATGATAAAGTTTATTGCAGTATTACTTATGCAAGGAAATATTTAAAGCAATCTAGGCTCTCTCAGTATGTTTAGTACATATACTCAGTAAACTTTTAAAGATTTAAAATTATCAATACAAAGTCTAGGCAACAAAAATATTTATATAATTTTAAGTACAAAAAGTAGTTTACTACTAAACTCAAAATCTCTCTCTCTCTCTCTCTCTCTCTCTCTCTCTCTCTATATATATATATATATATATGTTTATATATATGCATAGAAAAAATAGGAAACAAAGGAAATATTAAGAATGTTAAAATGTTATTTCTTAGCATGTTGCTAATGTTTACTGTGAATATAGGTAATTTTTTATCTTTAGTGTTTCTGTATCTTCTTTAAGTAACTCACATTACCATAAACAAACAGTAACTTAAAATCAAATCAAATCACACTTTTTACTTTATTTTTATCATGTAAAGTCACAGTTAGGAATGGAAAACAATGTGAACAAGAAATGAATATGTAAAGACTAAATTATATCCTTTTAAAAATTTTATAGATATAAGCAGTGAATGGAACTATACTGATAGTCTTTGGAGCTTAGAGTAACCTGTGAGTAAAAACATACAAAAACCAATTAATGAAGGTATAATATATCCATGGCTCTCTTTAAAAGCATCACCAGTGTTCAGTTAGTTCTGCTTTGGAATAGTGCTGTTGATCTGAATTCTATTGATCTGAATTCATATGCTTTACTTAAAAAAAATGTTTTCACACATGAAAATTTGAGTCAGAGATGTTATTTGATATTCAAGTGAACTATGAAAGATTTGGGAAGCCATTTATGTCAATCAGCATTCTGAATAAAGTATAAAATCATGGAGTGTAAGAAAACCCAGATAGCACCTTCACCTTAAATCTAAATATAGCCATTCAATAAGGCAGTAATATAAATTTAAATTCTAACAAAGAAAAAACCAAACTCATAGACACAGACAACTGTATGGTGATTACCAGAGGGAAAGGGGCTGAAGGGAGAAAGAAGAGAGTAAAGGGGGATAAAAGGTGATGAAAGGAGACATGACTTGGGGTGGTGAACAGATGATACAGTATAGAGATGATGTATTATAGAATTGTACACTTGAATCCTACATAACTTCATTAACCAATGTTAACCCAATAAATTCAATATAAATAAAAATAAAATTAAAAAAAAGACCATTGAGAGGGGGATAAATGTAAATTATGAACTCTAAAACAGAAAGTATAGCCCCCTATTTCCTATTCTTTGTTTCTAAGAAACAGGTGTTATGACATGAAAAAAAATTACATCTTGGACTTTCAGGTAGCCTGGGGATTTAAATCTGATCTATCCTTGACAGACATTGTGGCCTTCAGCAAACAACTTAATATTTCTGGGTTATAGTTTTTCTATACTCACTTATAAAGTATATACATACTTTGAACAGATGATCTCTAAGACTTTATTATACTTCATTCTTAGAACCTCAGTGAGCTTAGAAAATTCAAGCTCATTGAACATGGTACTGTGCTATAGATTTTTATTGTTTACGGAAAGCATTATATGAAACATATACAAAGAAACAAATTATTCACCAAATCGCTGAGGGTCATTGTTTTGTCTGCTGAAATAACCATGGAAGACCTAATGAGGATCACTGCACAAATTAAATGAATAACAAACTAAGAGAAACTAAGAATAATTAACATTTAAGTAGTGTTGAATGATAATCAATGCTCAATGGATTTTTTCTTTTGTTCTACCAATATTTAATATTATTTCAACAAACAATTTAAAGCACTACATGCTCAGTATGGCCAACCTAAAATTCTACTTGAAAGGATAGAAGAGGCAACAAATCAGACTTTTCTAAAAAATGAAAAAGATTGTTTTTTTTAGGTTTAGAGTTATTTACCTTTCACAGTTGAGTAATGTCTCAGACACGTTTAAATTATAAGATGTGAATAACTTGCAATGGAAGTAAACCTAAGAAAAAAGGAAAATCACATTAAATAGAGTTAGCATGGTATGAGTCTGTCCCTTATTTATATGTATGATTCTTGAGAAGAGAAACTGTAGTCCAAGGTCTGATTGAATGCTCTGTACTACAGAGGCAGGTTCTAAAATATTAACGTCTACCACTCAGGGGCACAAATAATTATGGTGTTAATATTCCAGCTAGCCTGAAAAATGCATGTCAGCTCTGTCTACATTTATTGATCCCTCTCCTCCTCTTTTGTCCTTTTCACTGTATGACCTTCATGTTAACTGGGGAGGCAAAATAAATTTAGGTCAAGCAATATATTTAAATAATATATTTAATTCTGTCATCAGAAAGCCAACTCAAAGTGACTAGAAAAGGCAGTTAGATTATGGTATTTTTCTTATTTTACACTGGCAGAAAAAAATTGGAGGATCACTGGATTTATTATTCTAGATATTTTGTAGCACATTTATCGTGCTTCATTATTTTCACATGAGACGGGGTACAGGTGGCAGAGGCATGTGGGCCAGAACTGTGCCTGCACAATTTAGCTCCATTGTCTGTAGATAATTTGTTACTAAGAGATTGCTTGCTGAATGGCAATTTTACCACAGTGCTGTGTTGTTGGACGCAATGAAGACAAGTTACAGGAACAGTTTGATGAGGAGGAAAAAAATCAGTAAACATGTGGAACTCAGTAGCAACTGGGAGCAGAGAATTGGCTTTTCTCATGTAGTAATATACCCATGTTTCCTCCTTAAATATCTGGAATAAATTCCACTTATTTATGTTGTGTAATTGCGTTTATATATTGTTGGATTTGATTTACTAATATTTTATTGGGAGTTTTGGCATTTCGACTCATAAGCAATATTGATCTGTAGTTTTCC